>PVJL010012614.1:0-13887 GCA_004026885.1 Lyroderma lyra | reverse complement strand
AATATGGCCATTTTAACTATGTTGATTTTTCCAATCCATGATCACGGAATATCTTTCCATTTCTTTGTGTCCTCTTTAATTTCTTTTAGTAGTGTCTCATAGTTTTCAGTGTATAAGTTTTTCATGTACTTTGTTAAGTTCATTCCTAGATATTTTATTCTTTTTATTACAATTATTAAAGGTATTGTTTTTCTCATTTTTTTCTGAAGTTTCATTGTGGGCATATAGAAATGAAATTGATTTTGTATCCTGTGACTTTACTGTATTTGGTTATTGTTTCTAAGTTTTCTGATTAAAATCTTTAGGATTTTCTACATAAAGGATCATGTCATCTCCAAATGGTGACAGTTTAACTTCTGTCCTCATTTGGATGCCTTTTATTTCTTTCTCTTGCTTGATGGCTCTGGCTAGAACTTCTAGTAATATATTGAATAGCAGTGGTGACAGAGCAAATCCCTGTCTTGTTTTTTATTTTAGGAGAATAGGCTTCAGTTTTACCCTGTTCAGTATATTGTTGAGATACTTTTTTATACCCATTTTATTAAGTGTTTTAATCATAAATGGATGTTATATCTTGTCAAATGCCTTTTCTACATCAATTGATATAATTACATGATTTTTATTTTTGTATATTGTTAGACTTAATTTGGTTGACATTGGTTAACAAAAATTACATAGGTTCCAGGTGTACAATTCTACAGTGCATCATCTATATGTTGCATTATGTAGTCACCATCCAGTGTCAAATATACAATGATGAAAAGAGAGTTGACACTGGGTGACTTTTATCTTTTATTTTGTTTATGTGGTGTATCACATTGATTTGCATGTGTTGAATCATCCTTGTGCCCCTGGGATGAATCCCACTTGATCATTGTGTATAACATTTTAAATGCATTGTTCTATTCTATTTGCTAATATTTTAAGATTTTTGCATCTGTGTTCATCAGAAATATTGGTCTGTAGTTTGTTTTGTTTTGTTTGTGTCACCCTTATAAGATTTTGGTATTAGGGTACTGTTGGCCTCATAGAATTAGATGGGAAGTATTGCTTCTTCTTCAATTTTTTGGATGAGTTTGAGGAGGATAGGCATTAATTTCTCTTTGAATGTTTGATAAAACTCATTGGTGAGGCCATCTGGTCCAGGCTTTTGCCCTTTGGAAAGGTTTTGGATGATTGCTTCAATTTCCTTGCTATTGATTGGTTTATTTAAATTATCCAGTTTTGGGGTTTTTTTGGTTCAGTCTAGGTAGAATATATGTTTCTAGAAATTTGCCTAGAAGGTTGTTAAATTTGGTGGCATATAGACCTTCATAATATTTTCATATAATCCTTTGTATTTCTGTGGTATCAGTCATATTTTTCCCATTTTATTTCTAATTTTGGTTATTTGTGTCCTTTCTTTAGTCCCTTTGTGAATCTGGCCAGGGGTTTGTCAGTTTTATTGATTTTTTTTTAAAAGAACTAGTTCTTTGTTACATTAATTTTTTTATTGTTTTTCTGCTCTCCATTTTATTTAGTTCTGCTCTAATTTTTATTATGCCTTTCCTTCTGCTGACTTAGGGCTTTTTTGGTTCTTCCTTTTCTAGTTCTTTAAGATGGGATGTTAGGTGTTCATTTGTGATACTTCTTGCTTCTTGAGATAGGCCTGTAATGATATAAATTTTTCTCTTCTTACTGCTTTTGCTGCATCCCAATAATTTTGGTACGTTGGATTTTTATTGTCATTAGTTTCTATGTATTTTTAATATATTCTTTTATTTCTTCTTTGATCCAGTCATTTTAAATAAAATGTTGTTTAAAATTCATGTATATGTGATTTTTTCTGCTTTCTTTTTGCAATTCATCTCCAATTCCAAAGCTTTGTGGCCTGAGAATATACTGGGTATGATTTCAATCTTCTTAAATTCGTTGAGCTAGTATTGTGTCCCAGCATATGGCCTATACTTGGGAATGGTTCCTGTGCACTGGAAATATTGTATAGTCTTGTGTTGTAGGACAAAGTGCCCTGTAAATGTCAATATTGTCCCATTGCTGTAATGTAATATTTAATGGTGATATTTTCTTATTTATTTTCTGTTTGGATTATCTGTCTATGGCTGTCAAGGAGGTCTTTGGGTCCCCTACTATAATTGAGTTTTTGTCAGTTTCTCCTTTTAGATCTGTTAGTAGTTGTTTTGTAAATTTTTGTGCTTCCTGATTCTAGGCATATGTATTAATGAGTGTGATGTCTTCTTGTAATATTGTCCCCTTTATCATTATGAAATGTCTATCTTTGTCTTGTACTACCTTCAGTCTTTTTTTAAATCAGATACAAGTATGGATACTCCTGCTTTTCTCTGGCTATAATTTGCTTTGAATATTGTTTTTCACCCTTTACACTTTGAGTCTATGTTTGTCCTTGTGGCTTACATGTGTGTCTTGGAGACAACATACAGATGGGTTTTGTTTTTAAATCCAGTCTACTACTCTGTGCCTTTTTTTGTTTTTGATGGGTTGAGTCCATCCATTTACATTTAGGGTGATGATTGATATGTGAGGATTTCCTATAGCCATTTTATCTTCTAATTTTTAGTGGCTTGGTGTCTTGATTTTTTCTTTGCTTTTTTTCCCCTCACTGTTTTTTTAGTTTGATGATGATCTATGATTTTTTTCTTCTGTTCCCTCTATTTGCTTTTTTTTTTTTGTTATGTGTCTTAGTTTGAAGTTGTGGTTGTTTTGTTGTTGTTGTTGTTGTTGTTACTTTTTTTTGTTTTGAGTCATTGCCATGAGGTTTATAAAAAAGAAACTTTCGTATATGTAGTTGCTTATTTTCTTAAGCATGCTCCTTATTTCCATGCTCTTTTGGAAATTTAAACCTTTACTTTCTCTCCTTTTGTGTGTCTGTTACACCAACTTTTCCCCATTTATTTTCACTTTTAGTTTCACATTGAATAGCCTCTTTCAGTATTTCCTGATATGCTGGCTTTGTGTTAGAGAATTTCCTCAGTTTCTGTATGTCTGAAAAGGTCTTTATTCCTTTTTCACATCTAAAGGATAACTTGGTGGATAAATTGTCTTTGGCTGGTAATCTCTCTCTGTCAATATTTTCAATATTTGATTCCACTCGCTCCTGGCTTGTAAGGTTTCCACTGAGAAGTCTGATGACAGCCTGATGAGCTTTCCTTTATAGATTACAATCCTCTTTTTCTGGACAGCATTGAGAATTCTTTCTTTGTCCTTGAACTTTAACATTTTCATTATAATGTGCCTTGGAGAAGCGTTGTGACCAGCATGGGAAGAACTGAACCAGAGGGGAGGCAACGGGGAATTAAGAAAAACACACAGATCACGTACAGACATAACAGATAGCAAAGGTGGGACTGGGTGGGTCCCTGTGCTCTGATGGAGGCACAGAGACCCTTCAGGTCTGCAATGGGTTTATTTTATATCCCAAGAACAACAGAGGGCATAACATCTTAATTGCAAAACAATGTTGCCAACCCCCATCCCTTTCATCCTGAGTTAATAACTTTATGATTCCTCAGCCTCACAGGCAATGTTGTTTTCCTCCTTCCCCTTAACCAGCAAGAAACCACATCTTGAGCAGTGTCCTTGTTCACCAAGTTCCAGGCAGCCTTGCAAGACCCCTGAACTTTGGATTCCAAGTGCACAGGTAGCCTTACTAAACCCATTTTCTCAATAGACCTGGGTTCTGGCTCAAACACTGCCCACAGAGAAGTCTGCTAGAATTTAGATAGTTAGGGGTCCTGTTTTCTTCTTGAAATTCAGGTTCCAGGTCTTTCCAAAGGTTTAGAAAGTTCTCATCTATTTGTCTAAGCTATCTTTAGATTTCTACTCTGCCCCTTCTGATACTCCTATCATTTTTATGTTGTTCTTTCTAATGGTGTCAGGTATTTCTTGTATAGGTCTTTCATTTTTTTGACTCTCAAATCTCCCTCTTCTTTATTCTGTGACAATTCTATATTTCTATGTTTTAAATCACCGATTCTTTCCTTTATCTGGCCAGCTTTGTTTCCTCTGCTAATATCTTTTTTCTCTTTCTCTTTTTTTAAATTTGTGGGGGTGACATTGATTAGTAAAAATTACATAGGTCCCAGGTGTACAATTCTATATTACATCTTCTATGTATTGTATTATGTGTTCATCAGCCAGAGTCACCATATATTTGTGCCCCTGTCCCCTTTCCCTGATTCTCCTCCCCCCTTACCCTCGGGTAACTACTAAATTATTGACTGTGTCCATGAGATTTGTTTCTTCATTGTTTTTGATTCTACATTAACAATCAAACTAAATTTCTCCATCCCTTTCCCATATTTTACCCAATTTCCCATCCCCCATCCCATCTTAAAGAAGTCCCTCTAACATTCTTTGTAGTACTGGTTTGATGGTGATGAATTCCTTTAGTTTTATCTTATCAGACAATCTCTTTATCTGTCCTTCAATTTTGAATGTAGCCTTGCTGGATATATTATTCTGGGCTGTAGATTCTTGTTTTTCATCATGTTGAATATTTTCTGCCAATCTCTTCTGGCCTGTAAAGTTTCTGGTGAGAAATCAGCTGAGAATTGAATGGGTGTCCCTTTATGAGTTACTCCTTGCATTTTTCTTGCTGTTTGTAGAATTTTCGCTTTCTTTAACTTTTGCCATTTTAATTATGATGTGTCTTGGTGTATTTTTGTTTGGGATCATCTTGTTTGGGATCATCTTGTTTGGGATTTTCTGTAAATCTTGGACTTGTATGTCTATTTCCTTCACCAGGTTAGGTAAATTTTCATTCATTATTTCTTCAAATAATTTCTTGATCACTTCCCTTTTCTCTGTCCCTTTTGGAACACCTATTATCTGATATTCTTCTGCTTAAAATTGTCCCACAGGAATCTCAAACCATCCTCATTTTTCTGGATTCTCATATCTACCTGTTCTAAATGGATGTTTTCTGCTTACTTTTCCTGCACAGCACTGCTTTGCACTCCTATTTTATCAGTTTGGTGACTTTTATTCTGTTCTTTATTTCAGTTAATGTAGTAATTATCTCTCTCTGGTTCTTTATAATGGTTTGTTAAGTCTTCTTTAATGCTTGCTATCGCTCTGTTGAAATTATCATTCAGTTCCTTATGCATTTTTATAATCATTGCTTTGAGCTCAGTTTCTGATGGGTCACCTGTCCCTAATTCTCTGGTTTCTCATTTTTTGCAGGCTCTCTGGACCCTCCCAGCTGTGATTTCCTTGGTGTTCACTGCTGATACTAGGTGGGCAGAGATCTGTTAGGGAGGGGCACTTGCATCTTTGCTTTCTTCCTGTGGCTCCGGAGGTCATGCAAGGAGATTGGGCGTGATTGCACCTTTCTGTTTTTGACTTGCCCCACGTGCGGACTTTGCCCTGAGCTTGGGGTCAGTTCTTTTTCTTTTCTTTTCTTTTCTTTTTTTTTTTTTTTTTGTATGTGGGTACTTCCCTGGCCGGGAATGGAACCCAGGCCGCAGCGTTGACAGCACCAGTGCTGAAGCCTTAAGCCACTACGCCACCAGGGAACTCTCTTGGGGTCAGTTCTGTATGCTGGTCTTTTAGATTGTCCTGGTTGTAAGCTAAGAAATGTTCACAAAATCCCTCTGTCCTTCTCCTTCTGAGCTGGAGTGTTCATGGTACAGCTCCTCACCACCCAGCTGCTTCCTCTCCTCTTGGAACCAGAGTGAAGTTCAGCTGCTGCAGTTTGTGGACCAGTCTGCACTTCCTGGGGCCAAAGTGAGGTGGGTGTGGTATCTCACATCCCATCTGTAGGCCTCCTTTCCTCTGTCTCACAGACCGAGTGAGACCCAGAGTGCTCTTGTGCCACCTTCTTTTTTCTCCCTCCCCCAGTTCTTTTTATTTATCCTTTTTTTAACCTTCTGCCTGCCTGTAGGTACGTTAATGTGATGTGTGGGTTTTTTAGCTGTGATTGTGTGTTGTGCAGAGGGTCCTTGGTAGAGGTATAGGTTTTTTCATGTAATCTCCAGAAGAATTTTTTGGACAGCCCTCTCATGCCACCATTTTGTTGTGTCTCCCCTATGCTAATTTTATTTTCATTTCTTTTATTGCAGTGTTTATATCCAGAATTTCTCTTTGTTTTTTTTATATATAGTTTTAATTTCTTTGTTAAAGTATTCCTTTTGTTCACAGATTTTCTTTCTTAGATTATTTAGCTCCCTCTCTGTGCTCCACCAATTTTCTTTGATCTCTCTGAGTGTTTTTAGAATTTTGGTCTTGAATTATGTGTCATTTAAATTATATAATTATATATCTTTCAGTTCCTTTTCTGGAAAATTTTCTTTTTTTTTTTTTGTAGCTTTGTTCCCTAGGGTACTCCTGGGCAGAAGGACTTTTCCTCTGCCAAATATGAAGAGGTGTTTCTTTTGCTTCCCAGTTGGTGTTGCTACTGTGTCTTACAATATTTTATCTTGTATATTCAGTCTTGTCACACTGGGAAATTCCCTGGAAGGTGAGCTTTTCTACTTTGATCCAGTTGCCTTACTCTCAGTGCACTGCTTATTTGGGAGGATGCGGTAGGTGATAATATTCTATGCCTCTGAAATCCCAGTGCAGGCTGGAGCTGTTGTGCTTGTGTGTTTCAGTTTCCCTGAATCCTCCTGCCAATTTCAGCTGGAAGGGTGGGGGCAGGGTTTGTTGGGAAAAAAGCAGGCACAATCTTGTTTACAGCACAGCATAACAGCAGTCTCCCTTTTTGTGGCTCTCTGCAGGGTGTAGGTGGAATTGGGGAGGTGAGCTTTGGGAGAGAAGTGGGGGAAGCCATGAGGCTCCATGTCCATGGGTTTTGCCTGGCTGTGAGGGCAGTGCTGATTGCAACTGCTGTGTGAACTGGGAATGCACAATGTCCTGAGCACTGTGTTCAGTCATAACCCAGTCCCATCTGCCTGCAAAGAGCAGAAAGAGCCACTGCAAATGTGCACTTTTGGCCTGTCTTTCTCTCTTCCCCTGAGCCTGCACCTTGCCCAGGATTGTGATCTTTCCTAGACAGTGTTTTCACCACCCCTGGTTCTCAGTCTCCAGTTCACCCACAGCCACCCTGTGGCTGGGTCAGCACTGCTGTGACCCTCAGCTCCCAGCTCTGAGCTCCTTGAGGCCCAAACCTATACTCATATGCACACTCTGGCCATGGCCCTAGTCTTCCCAGGCACCATGTAAGTCACTTCTGTTTAGGCCCTAACTTGCCCAAGACCATATGTTCAGGTCTTAAGTCACCCAGGTTGCTTCTGCTTCAGCCACCCATGCCTCCACCCTTGTCAGATCTCTTCTTCCAAGCCGCCCAGGGTCACACTACATTTCAGTCTATGTTCCCAGGTTCCCAGTTCACTCCCTCCTCTGCTATGTTCTGGGTTACAAACTGCAGGCCTGTCTGGCTTTCCCCCATTCTCCTGCTCACCTCCCTTTCTCTGACCTTTAGGCATTTCTTGTGATGAGTGGTTCTCTCAGCCAATGCTATGTGCTGCTTAGGGATTGTCTGGTCTAAGTTTTGTTTTTTATCTGTTGTATTTTCCAGGAAAGTTTTCAAGAGTCTCCTATTATGCTGCCATCTTGATGACTGCCCTTACATCACATCTTAAAAACTAGAAAAAGAAGAACAAATAAAACCAAATCTCAGCAGAAGGAAAGAAATTATAAAAATTATAGCAGAACTAAATGAAATAGAGAACAAAAAGACAATAGAAAATAATAGTGCAACCAAGAGCTGGTTCTTCAAAAAGATTAATACAATTGACAAACTCCTGGCTAGACTTACTAAGGTTAAAAGAGAAAAGACATCAATAACCAAAATAAGAAATTAAAAATGAGAAATTATGACAGACACCATAAAAATACAAAGGATCATTTAAGAATACTATGAAGAACTATATGCCACCAAATTTAATAACCTAGAAGAAATGGATAAATTGTTATAAACATATGGCCTCCCTAAACTCAATTGAGAAGAATTAGAAAATTTAAATAAACTTATCAACAGTAAGGAAATTGAAACAATCATCCAAAACTTCCCAAAAGCAAAAGTCCAGGACAAGATGGCTTCACTAGTGAATTCTACCAAACATTCAAAGAGGATTTAATAGCTGTCTTCCTTAAGCTCTTCCAAATAATTAAAGAAGAGGCAATACTTCCTTAACTCATTTTTGGAGGCCAACATTACCCTGATTCCAAAACCTAGTAAGGATAATGCAAAAAAAAAAGAAAACTACAGCCCAATATCACTAATGATTACAGATGCAAAAATTCTAAACCAAATAGTAGTAAACTGAATATAACAATATATTAAAAACATTATACATTGCGATCAAGTGGGGTTCATTTCAAAGGCACAAGGATTGTTCAGCATACACAAATCAATCATGTGATATATCTCATAAACAAAATAAAAGATAAAAACCATATGATTATATCAATTGATGCAGATAATGCATTGCATAAGATACAACATGGATTTATGATTAAAACACTCAATAAAATGGGTATGGAAGGAAAGTACCTCAATAGAAAAAAAGCCATATATGATAAACCCTCAGCTATTATTATACTAAATGGTGAAAAACTGAAATCTTTTCCTTTAAAATCTGGAACTAGCCAGGGATGTCCCCTGTCACCACTGTTATTTAACATAGTACTGGAAGTCCTAGACAGAGCAATTAGACAAGCGAAAGTAATCAAAGGCATCTGAATTGGGAATGAATAAGTTAAATTGTCAGTTTTCACAGATGAAATAATTCTTTACATAGAGACCCCTAAGGACTCCTCCCAAAAAACTATTAGAGACAATAAATGAATACAAAATTAATGTACAAAAATCCATAGTATTCCCATATATTAGCAATGAAACATCAAAAGGAGAAACAAACAACAACAGAAAATAAAACCCATGATTTTTGCAATTACAACAAAAAGAATAAAATACCTAGGAATAAACTTAACAAAGGATGTGAAGGGCTTATACACTGAAAACTCTAAGACACTATTAAAAGAAATTGAAGAAAACACAAAGAAATGAAAAGATATTCTGTGTTCATGTGTTGAAAGAATCAACATAGTTAAAATGGCTATATTACCCAAAGCAATATACAGATTTAATGCAATTTCCATCAGAATCCCAACAATATTCTTCCAAGAAATAGATTTTTAAAATAATCAGATTTGTATGGAATTAAAAAAGACCCTGAATAGCCAAAGCTATCCTACAAAAAAAGCAAAGCTGGAGGCATCACACTCCCCAACTTTAATTTATACTACAAAGCAACAATAATCAAAACAGCATGGTATTGACAGAAAAACTGACACAGAGAGCAATGGAATAGAATTGAAAACCCAGTGGGGGGGGGGGGGAAGCTGAATATAGGGTGATGGGAAGAGAAGTCACATTAGGTGGTGAACTTATTATACATCAAGTTGACAATGCACTGTAGAATTGTATGCCTGAAACCTATGTAATCCTTGCTAACAGATGTCACCCCAATAAGTCTAACAATAAAAATGAATTTAAAAAAAGAAAGAAAAGAAAACCCAGCAATGAGCCCACATATATATGGACAAATAATTTTTGACAAAGGAATCAAAAAATACAATGGAGAAAAGAAATCCTCTTCAATAAACGGTGCTGGGAAAGTTGGAAAGCCACATGCAAAAGAATAAATCTGTACTGCAAACTGTTACCACATAAGGTCTGATGAGTAAGTTCATGAACTTGCCACCACGTGCTTATTTTGGCAGCACTGTACAAAGAACTAGGTAAAGTTTCATAACCTTCGTATATCTGTGTCTCACAGCTGTGTTCGTGTTGGCATGTAGTGGTGTCTTGCTTAGTGGCATTCATTATTGTTGTTGTGTGTTTTTGTGTTCCATTGCAAGAATGTCAGCAATGAATTAGAGCAATGAACAAACATTAAATTTATTTTTAAACTTGGCAAGAATGGAAGTGAAATCAGGGACATGTTAGTCCAAGTTAATGGGGATAATGCCATGAAAAAAATAGCAGTGTACAAATGAATTAAACATTTTTCTGCAGAAAGAGAAAGCATCACTGATGAAGAGAGGTCAGGATGGCCAGTAATGAGCAAGACTGAAATAAACATTGCAAAAATTCATCGAATTGTACATCAAAATTATTGGCTGACTGTGAGAAGAATAGCAGATCAAGTAAACACCAATAAGATATAGGAAAATCTTAACTGAAAATTTTGGCATGAAAAAGGTGTGTGCAAAAATGGTCCCAAAGGAACTCAACAATGAACAAAAGCAAAGTGGAGTAAAAGTTTTTCAAGACCTTTTGGAGAGACAAGATGATGTTTTGAGCCATGTTGTCACTGGTGATGAAACATGCATGTACCAATAGGACCCTGATCAAAGCATCAAAGTATACAATGGAAGTCAGCCAATTCTCCATTACCAAAAATTTCCATCAGTCCAATCAAGGGTCAAAACAATGTTGCTAACCTTTTTTGATATCAGAGATATTGTTCATTGTGAATTTATACCAACTGGACAGTCAACCAAGTTATTATTTGAAAGTGCTGAAAAGGCTGCATGAAAAAGTTAGATGAAAACAACCTGAACTTTTCACTACAACAATACACCAGCTCACATGGCACTGTCTGTGAGGGAATTTTTAGCCAGTAAACAAAGAAATGTACTGGAAGAACCTCCCTACTCACCTGATCTGGCTGGCCTCCAGTGCCTTTTTTCTTTACCTGAAGTTAAAGAAAATATTTTTTAAAGACATTTTTATCATATTCAGGACATCAAGGATCATGTGATGAGAGCTCTGATGACCATTCCAGAAAAAGAGTTCCAAAATTTCTTTGAAGTGTCGACTAGGCACTGGTGTCAGTGCATAGCCTCCTAAGTGAGTACTTCAAAGGTGACCATAGTGATATTCAGCCATGAGGTATGTAGCACTTTTTCTAGGACGAGTTTGTGATCTTAATTGTCAGATCTTGTACACCAGAATTAACTAAAAATGACTCCAAGACATAAACGTAAGACCTGAAACAATTAAATTCATTGAAGAAAACATTGCTACTAAACTTATGGACCTTGGGTTCAGGGAGGAATTTATGAGTTTGACCTCAAAAGCAAGGGAAGTAAAAGCAAAAATAAATAAATGGGATTACATCAAACTAAAAAGCTTCTGCAGGCAGCAGAGTTTTGAACTGTGCTGCTGAGGGTGGAGGACCGAAACTCTGCGTGGTTGCCTGGATTGTGGGTCGCGATGATTGTTCCCTCCCTGGAGGAGCTAGACTCCTTCAAGTACAGTGACTTGCAGAACTTAGCTAAGAGTCTGGGGCTCTGTGCTAATCTGAGGGCAGATAAGTTGTTAAAACCTTTGAAAGCCCACCTTAAACATGAAGCAAGAAAAGAAAGCAAGAATGTGGATGAAAGTCAAATGTCTGCATCCTCTTGTGGTGAGACCAAGATACATATTAGCATCCAGGAACACAATGAGAAGGAGCCAACTGTCCATGTCACCAGAACGAGGAGAGGGCGCAGAGCTGTCCATAGGAATCCTGACTCTCAGATGAGTGCAAGTGCACAAACAGAATAAGCCATCCCTGGTGCCAAAACTGCAGGATCATTCGGAGGTCAAAAGTGATCCCACTGAGTCCCAGAATCAAGAAAAGCAGGACAATCAGGTTCTCAGAACTGCTGCAGAAGTTCCTTCTCCACCCGATGAGAGCCAAGGAGATGAGAATGCCAGGTCCTCAGGAAGAAGTGGAATAAATGGTAATGAAGATTCAAAGATACCTTCAGAAATAAAGAAATCTTTCTACAGAGATGGGTTTTCCAAATCTAGAAAAAATCAAAGAACTGCAAGCTCTACTCCAAACTTTAAGAAGCTTCATGAGGCTAGTTTTAAGGAAATGGAGTCCATTGATCAACATATTGAGGAAAAAAAGAAACATTTTGAACAACACAATTTACTTAATGAACTGAAGAAGCAGCCTGTCTCCAAGGAAGACTCTGTGGCTTGTACTCCCTCAAGCCAACAGCACTCACAAGGCTGGGCCCAGGGCACTGCAGGTCAGAGCACCTTGTGTATGAAGGGGTCAGTCAAGCATTCCAATCTCTTGGCAACTAAAATGAATGTCAGGTTTTCAGTCACTACTAGAGATAATGAGCATAAGCATTCACTGACCAAGACTACAACCAGAAAGTCTCTGCATGTGACCATATCTAGAAGTATCCAACATGTGACCATATCTGGAAGTACCCCAAAAGGCCAGGCTGTTCTTGGGATACAGAAGTTAAAGACGACAAAGGGAGATTCTGTTGCAGTTATATACCCTTCCAAGTGGATGGCTGAAGCAGCACAGACTCCAGTCTCCCACAGGAAACCAGTGTTTGATCTCAAAGCTAGTCTGTCTCATCCCCTCAACTATGAGCCACACAAAGGAAAACTGAAACCATGGGGACCATCTAAAGAAAATAAATCTCTGAATTAGCATGTAAACAGAATTAGCTTACACAAGAAAACTTACAAACAATCTCATCTCCAGACCAGGAAGGAGAAACGAGAGAAATACAAGCAAGAAAGAAAGGAGAAGAAAGCAAAGGTTTTGGGAGCTCAAAGGAGCCTCATTATTGTGGCAGATTAATAGGTTTTTGTTTTGTTTTGTTTTGTTTTGTTTGGTATCCTATGAATATTCATTTATTCTGAACCTGTTTTTTTTTTGTAAATATTTTCATACTGTCCTTCATACTTTAGTCAAAAGATCTTTTTCTGCTCTTAATTTTGTTTCTAATATGTAGTGTCAATGGGTTCTTCACATGCTACAGTCTCTGAAAAGATGTTATTACCTTAAAGTTCACAGATTCTTCAAAATGGTTTTAACCTAAGTCCCTGTATAACTCAGTTTTCTATAGATTTTTTACCTAAATTTTTAATGTCAAGTTCCCTCTGCTGGCTCTAACAACCTAACTGCAGTCCTCTTCTAGGCAAGAGCATTTACCTGATGGTAGCTAGTTGTACCACAGGCTTTAGTAGAAATTGAATAACAAGTTATGAATAAGATAAGCTGGGAAAAGCCACCTCTTCATCCTTTGAGAATCTAGTAGTTTTAGTGAAACCATGGGCCATATTGGGTTGGCTATGGTATCAATACTTTACCTATGTTATGTTGTGCTCAAGCTTATGTACACCTTTGTTCAGATCAGTTCATGTAATTGCCATCTGTCACTCAAAATATTCTTTTTTTTTAATTCATTTTTATTGTTAGACTTATTGGGGTGACATCTGTTAGCAAGGATTACATAGGTTTCAGGCATACAATTCTACAGTGCATTGTCAACTTGATATATAATAAGTTCACCACCTAATGTGACTTCTCTTTCCATCACCTTATATTTAGCTTCCCCCACTCCTCTCCCACCCCCTCCCCTTTCCCCCCTCCCTAACCCACTCATCCCCAAATAAACATTAAACTATTGATTGTGTCCATGGGTTATTTCTTTGTTCATTTCTTTTTTTCTTTGCTTTCAGTTTTATATTCCGCATATGAGTGAAATCATGCAGTTCCTTGTTTTTTCTGTCTGGCTTATTTCACTTAGCATGATGATCTCCAGGTCCTTCCATTTTGTTGCAAATGGCAATATTTCATCTTTTCTTACAGCTGAGTAATATTCCATTGTGTAAATGTACCACAGCTTCTTTATCCAGTCATAAAAAGAATAAGGCTGGTGGCATTACACTTCCTGACTTCTATTTATATTACAAAGCATCAATAGTCAAAACAGCTTGGTACTGGCAGAAGAACAGAAATAGAGACCAATGGAATAGAACTGAAAACCCAGAAATAAACCCACAAATTTATGGACAAATAATTTTCGATAAAGGAGCAAAAAACATACAATGGGGAA
>PVJL010012613.1:0-36305 GCA_004026885.1 Lyroderma lyra | reverse complement strand
TATCCCTCGCACTCCTGGACCAAAGCACCCCTTGGGGATGCTCTGCTGTGCTGGTGGGCATGGAGGTGCTGAGGCTCTGAGGCTTTACTGAGCTTTGGGTGGTGTAGAACTTTTGAGGGGTACAGTTGTGCTCAGAGAGCCAAGGGCTGGGATGGGCGAATGGTGAACAATTGGGGTCTCTAGTTTTCTGCAGCTGCTCCCCATGGTTTTGACCATCTTGCCCCAACCTGTGCTTGATTTGCCAGAGTTTGAGGGTCCTTGGAATGTGGCTGAGGTTCTGAGGTGTTTTAGATGTTCTGAGGGTTCATGGGAGTGATGCGAGGGTCCCAGGGTTCTTGTGGTGTTACCAAAATTCTGGGGTATTGCTGAGATTCTGGAGGTGCTCTGGGGGACCTGGGCATCCTTGGAGGGGTGTGTTACTGAGTTCGGGGGTTGATACTGGCCTTCCCCATTCATTCCAGCTCATTCCTTTTAAGCTTAGCACTTTGCCCTTTGAAGATTCTGAAAACCACAGGCCGAGGCAGGCAGGCACGCATGTGAGCCTTTGTTTCTGGCTGCAAAATTCCTCAGATTTAATCAACTTGAAGAAAAACATGGGGAGGAAGGAAGCCCTGTCCTAAGGCCTTCGTGGGCCAGCTCCAGCCAAAGGGGCAGGGCCCACAGCCTTTGTCTGTTCAGAACCCAGAAGTTTTGTGGGACCCCCTCCCACAGTGATCAGGGCTTAGCCACCCCAACCTGTGCCCACATGTGAGCCTGGTGCCCGCATGGGAGGCCTGCGGGCCTGGGCTGCTCCTTGAATGTGGTATCAGCCTCATCTGAACACGGGGGCTCACGTAGGCTCATGCAGGCCACAGCTGGGCAGGCTTGACCCCTGCCCTGCTTTCTCCTTGTGTCTCAGAATTCCCCGTCTCAGCTGTCCTGAGACACTTACTTATACTTCATTCCAGCTACCACTGCTGACCCTGTCTGATCTTAGGGCCCTGCTCCCGGCCCCCTTCTCCAGGAAACCTTCGAAACTGCCCAAGCCATCTCCTCACTCCCCACCCCCGGCCCCCCAACTCCTTTCCTCTGAGCTCCTGCAGTCTGCCTCCCTAGTACCTCTACTCTCTGGCCCTTCCTCTCCTGGTGGCGAGTCCTCTTGCAAGTAGGGCCAGTTCCAGAGGGTAGCCCCCAGATGGTGCTGCTGCCAGGCCTTCGGAGAAATTCTTCAGGAACCCCTTATCACCGCCTTTCTCTTCTCTTCTCTTTCCTGGCCAGTTTGCAGCCCTAACGCCTCAGACCTGAACCCCTCATTTTGCAGATGTGAGCACCAAGCTAGTCTAGCTCCAAGCTGAGGAGGTACTTTGGGCTTAAGAAGTGGGGTTCCCCTCCTAGCCTGAGCTACGTGGCCACCCGGGATCCAGGGATCTTCCATGCAGCCTGCCTCCCTGCCCCTAGAAGAGCAGATGGGGGAGCTGGGAGCCGCGAGTGTGGGCGTAAGGCGATGGGAAATGCCCGGGCAGTCATCATTGTCTCTGTGGCTTTGACCTTGCTACAACCTGGTGTGCTGGCTCGACATTCTTGGGCCATGAAGTCATTGAAGGGAGGGAGTGGGAGCCCGGAGGAGAGGAGATCCCACAATTGGAGTCTCTGGGCTGGATGATCCGCCCCTCCTGGGACAGAGGCAAGGCTGAGGCTTAGGAAGGCGAGGGACTCACTCAGGGTCACAGGGCCAGCCTAGAGCTCAAACCCAGGTAGGCTGCCTCCCCACCAGGGCCTTTCCCACTGCTACGTAGAAACCTGCTCTTCCTCCTGGACCTACCCCGTGCTGTTCCCTGCTCAGCCCTGACCCTGACTAGGGCGCTGGGCACAAGACTGCTCTCTGGCCCCGGAGACCAGCGAAGCTCACCGTTGTCCCCCTTCTGCTTAGGGCCTCCTTTCAGGTGGCCTCGGCCTCAGCCTGGCACAGGGTGGGAGAGGGGATGCTGGGCTCTCCCTGGGGGAGGGGCGGTGCCGTTGGGAGTCCCTGATGGGGCAGAGCAGGGTTTGGCCCCGAGAGGGATGCTGCCTGGAAGGGCCTGCGCCTGCGCCTGCTGGGGCCCTGCGGGCGGAGGCTCGTTCGGGCAGTGGTGCCCCTCGCGGTGCCCAATTGGGTGGGTGCCTCCTCCTGCTTTCAGGTCTCCGCGTGAGTATCATCTCCGGGCCGTCCTGTCTAAAACAGCCACCTGCCGTCTGTCTGTCGGTCTCTCTTCTCTCTCTCTACTTTGTTTTCCCTCGGGGCACTCGTGACACATTTTGTCTCCCGCACCTCCCACGACACGTTAGGTTCCCAGAGATACGGGGCGCGATGTCTTGCTCGCTGCTGCGTTCTCAGCAGTAGAACCTGCCCTGGCACGCAATCAGCATCCACTTGATAGTGGTTGAATGAATGAATGAATGAATGAATGAATCAACGACCAGACGAACGGAAGCACCAGGCTGGGAGGCAGATTCAGGCTCTCTCCGGGGAAGGAAGTGTTTGTGACGGGCAGAGATGGCCCACCATGAGCGTCCCTGCCTTGTAGAGGAAGTGAGCTGCTCCTCGCAGGCTGGGCTGTGGGTCTGGGAACTAGGATCAGTGACGTCTGGAGAGACCAGGGCACAACGGTAACAGGCCCATCGTGGAGGAGTGATAGTTGCCGGAAAGAGCGTGGCTTTGCCAAACCCAGGTGTAAAGTCCCTGTGACCTAAGCACGGGGCACAGGGGGAAGGAGGGAGGTGGGGGAGAAGAGGCAGAGCTATGCCCTCAGGAGCTCACAGCCAGGCCCGGGACCGGGGATTCACCCCAGATCCCTAGGATCAGACGGTCAGTGCGGGCCCCTGCACTACATCAAATAAAGTTCAGGCTCAGCGCCCAGATCCTGGCATCTCTGTGGATGGGGGAGGGTGGTCAGAGCCTTCGTGGAAGAGGGGCCCCTTGGGAAGGAGGGGGCGAAACCAGGGGCAACAGAGCACTCAGACCCGCACCCTGGAAGGCCTTGTGGGCCTGTCTATGGAATTTAGGGAGGGGGACTTTAGGGTTTGAAGCCCTGTCCCCTCTGAGCCTTCATCCATGCTGTCCCTGCTAATGGAAGCACAGTTCCCCACACCCTTCCCTCGCACCCCACCCCCCAAGCTGAGCTGACTGTTCCCTGCCCTCAGATCTTCACTCAGAGGTTACTTTCGTCAGAAATCCCCCCACTCTTTGGCACCAATTTGAATTTCCCCTGGTACTTGCCTCCCCTTTCTGACCCTCAGACACTTGAGGTCATTTACCTACTTGTCTGTGTCCCCTGAGCTGTGACTGCTCACATCGCAGGGGCCAGAACAGTGTCGGCACTTAGTAGGTGTTCAGGGAATTTAATTTAAAAGAATCAATGAATGGATGTGTAAAAAAATGCTTGTTGAACAAATGCCTAAGCTAGGTAGGGCCGCGGCCCAGGCCCCCATGGACCTCCAAAGGTACAGGGGTCCTGACCCCCACCCAGGGGTGGGGGCCTGAGAACTGCTCTCTGCCTTCCTCTGCATCGTGCCTCACCCCCACCCCACTTTGGGCTTGAACAAAGAGGGGGAGGGGACCGGGCCAGGGGGAGGAGTCCGAGCCCCTGCCCAGGCCCTGTAGGCCTTCCTCACCAGCGGCCTACCCTGTAAGGAGCAGGAAGCAGGCGGGGCTGTTCTTGCCTACCCTGGGTCTGGTTCATGTTTAAAGAACTAATTTGTGCCTTGTGGGGGTGAGTTATCTCCTTGTGAAATCAAGTCGGAGAAACAAAAACGTTTTACCAGTGAGACACGTGTTGCTGCCTTCATGGCTGCCCAGGAGAGGGAATGGACAGGCTCCCTCCCCCTCTGTCGGGCCCCAGCTGTCTCCTAGGGGTGCCGGAATGAGAGCGGGGAGGGGCCGGCACTGCACAGGCGGTGGGTCAAGGTGTGGGAGCCCGGAGGCAGGCGCTGAAGGCAGGTACGTGTGTGCACTCAGGGCAGGGCCCTCCCGGCCACACCCCCCAGGGCTGGGTGCCCATGGAGCTGGGGGCCTTCTGGGGGATGGGGCGGGGGCTGTGAGGACCATGGTGTGTTCACAACACTGAGGCCCAAAGGGGTCACCTCAAGGGAGCCTGAACAAAGAGGGGGATTGGGCTGGAGGGGCCAGGAGTCCAGCGGGGAGTCCTGCGGGGAGGGCCTGCAGAGTGCTAAGCCCGCCCCGACCCGCCCACCCTTTCATCTCTGCAGCTCCTTCGGCCCTGGCCCTTCCTTGAGCTGTGTCTGTGGGTCTGTCTGAGTCGGTCCGGGGCGGGGAAGGAAGGCGGCGGTGAGGAGGGGTGTCTTTGTAAACAGCTTGGATTGGACAAGCCTTTGAAAAATGGTCTTTTGAGCAAAGGCCTGCTGGTGATCACTCAGTCAGACAGACCGACAGACAGGTGCTCTAGCAAGAGCCCAAGGACCCCGGGGAAAACACCCCTCCCCACCACCAAAGGGATAGCTACCTCCTGCAGGCCCTGAAGAGGACACGGGGAGCCCGTCCCCTCCTCCAACCTCCACGCCCCTTGCTAGTGGGACCAGGCTCTCAGTCCCAGACAGATTTTTCCCAGAGAGCTAGAAGCAAGAAAGTAACCGTTAGTATTAAAGAGAAATGCTTCTTTGTTTGGGTTTCTTTCTTTTTCTAAGCCTCTTTTCAGATCTCAAAGGAGAAGGGTCGGAGATGTCCAGGGCAGCTGGGAACCAGACCTCAGGGGACACAGATGACTATGATAGCTGGTACATCGACGATCCCCAGGGTGGCCAGGAGCTCCAGCCCGAGGGGTAAGTGGAACCACTCCTGGCTCTGTGGCTGGCAGAGTGGGGTGTGACAGACGTTACAGGTGGGGGGGACGGAGAAGACCTGGGCAAAGGCTGCTAAGATGGGCTCTGGCACTCATTTGTGGTGTGACCTTTGGCAAGTCACAGCCTCTCTGGGCTTCAGTCTCCTCATCAGTTACGGGAGACCACCAGCCCTTGCCCAGGTGGTCACCTAAAAAGCACCTGTGGCCTGTGTTTAAATATAGATCCCTGGCCTCCATCCTTGAAATGGGGGACTCTGGGCTGTAGCCAGGATGCGGAGTGCTGAGTGAGTGTTTGGGGGAAGCCAGGCCTGCCTTCAAGGGGTTACTGGTCCCTGTGGTGACCACCTAGGGTGTGCTGTTAGCAAGTGTCAGCTTCCCTGGGCAGGCTGGGGGCAAGGGAAGGCAGAGGAAAGGGCTGACCTGCTGTCTTTGGCTAGCCTCCGATGCTCTGTGGAGGTGAGGAGGTCCCGTTGCCTTTAGCAGGAGGGCTCAGCTTGGCCAGTGGGGGGACGTGGCCTCAGCCCAGCTCAGGGTGCCCCGAGGACTCAGGCTGCAGCTGCCTCTGCCCAGACTGCTTTTTATCTCTCTTTCATCTGAGCACCCTGGTGGAGGAGTGGGGGCTCCCTGTGCCCCAACATGCTGCCAAGGATGCCTAGCTTGTGAGGTCTCTAGAGCCCAGTTCTTTCCCCGCCCTAGCCCCATCCCCCCCGCTCCCTGCTTTGTCTGAGGGTAGGGAACCCTTAAGGTGAGGCTGGGGAGCTGCTGAGCCAGATGTGTGCATACACATCTGTTCTCCATCAGCAAGAAACTGGAGAAGGAGAAATGCCTGCATGCCTCCCCAGGGGCTGGGGCTGGGGCCTGGGCAGACTTGGGTCACCCCGCAGGGACAGAGGCCCCGCCCAGGCCTGGGGGAAGGAACTGTTGTTTGCAGGGCTGGGCTCCGGCCACCTGGAAAGCAGCCTTGTTCTCAGAAGGGCTGTGCCCCCTCCCCTTCCCCAACTGGCCCTGCTGCATTTGGATGGAGTGGGAGGAGCAGCGGGGTGCAGAGGGGCCCAGCAGCCCCAGGAACACGCACGTCCTGACCTGGGTGAAGGCCCAGACCTGAAGCTGTGTTCTTAGGGACCTCAGGATCCACTCGTTGGCTGGCACAAGGCGTCTGCAGCTGGCTCTGTGGCTGGGGTGTTTGGAGACGGCCCCAGAGTGCAGTTGGGTGTGTGCCAGGGACTAGGTGGTAGAGAGTACCGCCTCTGACGCCTCTGACGTGGGTGGCATCTAGAATTTGCAGTTCCCTTTTCCCACTACACATCAGAGTGAAGAGATTTGTTCGAACCTACTTACTTAGCCAAACCAAGTCGGGCGTGCCTCCTCCCCACCACTCCCCTGAAGGTGGGAGAGTGAGGCAGGGAGCCCAGGGGAATCCCATGGAGGTGAACTTGGGCTCACCTTGCCCTGTGTGAGCCAGACACCTCAGGGAGATGGGGCACCAAAGCTTTGAGATGCTGTCAGTGGTCCCCCTCTGTGCCTCAGTGTGTCCCAGCAGGCTTGGGAGTGGGGTTGGTGGGCACTGGCGACAGTGGCTGGGATGGACTCAGCCTCCTGGTCCCACGTGTCCTGTGGTGCCAGGACCTGGTTGAACAGTTTAGGGGTTGAGTCTGACAGGGAATGGATGCATCATCCGGGTATTTCCATGACACGGATGGATCTGTGTAAGCCCAGCTGGCTCTCTCTACCCCCAGAGGCTCCTCTGGCTGTTTATGTGGCCAGCTTGACATGTACCCATGTGCTATCCACCCATCATCAATGCTGAGCTTCCCAGCCAGAGCCTGGGGACACAAATATGCCCATGGCAGCTGTCCAGGATGTCACTTACCTCCCCACTACTTCAAAGGCTGCTTGGAGGTGGAATTGGAGGCTTTGCTCATGGCCTCCGCTTCCACCACATGAGGCCCACAGCAGGGTCATCTGCAGGCCCTTCTGCTGCGGGAGGGGGAAGTCGGGAAGCAGGGCTCCAGGCCTGCGGGACCTCATGTCCCCAGACCCCCATCCCAGACAGTCAGCCTTTCCTCTCACCCACAGAGATGTGCTGCGCCCTGCCCTCCAGATGGGGCCCTTTGCAGGCTCAGAGCCCAATTCCAGAAACACTCGCCTGGCTCTTTTTCTGCCTCAGTGTCCTTGCCACACTTCAGTTTGGTCTCTGTCCCTGAGTGTCCCCGACCAAGCCTTGGCTCCTTGGGCTGCATCTGACTGTGGTGCTCATCCTTTGTCTTGGAATAAGACCCAGAACCCTACAGTCCATCCAGAAACTCCCCTCTGTCTGTCCTCCACACCAAGGCACGGACATTCTCCTTCCTAAAGGCCTCTGAGGTGCAGCTTGCCACCCCCACTCCCTACCCACTATTTATGCTGAACCGTTTGAAAATGCCGACATTCAACTATTTTTGACGTACACAAATGGCAATTTCATACGGCTCAGTCTAATATCTTCCTTCGTGTACTCCTTACTCCTCACCTCCCAGTCAGATTCAGGTGCTGGAGACACCTTACCTCAGTTTGAACCCTGGCTCTGCCACTTTACTAACTGTGTGATTGGGGCCAGATACTTAGCCTCTCTGAACCTTGGTCTGTCTACACCGTGGGGATACTCATAGTCCACACCTCTTAGGTAATACGTGGAACGAACAGTGCCTGGCACTTAGTCAGTGCTTAGTAAGTACCACTTACTGCTGCTGTTGTTATTAATCAAATCTAGCCATATCACTCTCCTAAGATCCCCACCATCGCCCTACTCAAACACGCTGCGTGGCTCCCCAGTGCCCCCCCGCCTGCTGTAACCTGCCCTCCGTGTGCCCTCCGAGCTGAATCGAGCTGAAGGCCTTGCCTGGCACTGCTGCTCTGTGCCTGCCCCTCTCCGTGGAGCCCCCTTTCCCCTTCGTTGCCTAAAGAGATGTTAACCATCTTTCAAACTTAAAGCAAATGCTGCTGCCTCGGATGCCTGGCCCCAGGGTTTTCTCCCTCCTCGGAGTCCTTAGCACCTACCTGTGTCTCTTCCAGGGTCAAGCTCCCCAGTTTCCCTGAGGTGGTGGTCTTTGTGTCTGTGCCATCCTGTGTGTCCCGCAGCACAACACACGTGTCCATGGACCATCAGCCAAATTTCTGTTGCTCAGACCTCAAACATTTGAAGGTCCATGAGCCCCAGCCAAACCTAGCTAAGGGGTAGACGAGGGATTCCAGATGGTACAGAATGGGCCAGGGGTCCCCCAAGACAAGGCCCTGGAGCGCACCCTTGGGGTGGGGGTCTCTTGGTTTGAGGTGAGTGGGGAAAATGGTCAGGCTGCTCCAGGGACAGTTTGCTGAGCCTGGGGGACAGGTTGGAGCAGGACTTAGTCAGGGAAGGAGATGTACATTGAGTGGGCCTAGAGGTGGCTCTGAGCTCTTGGGGCTGAGAGAGGCCCTGCCTCGCCCAGACCCCATCCCACATGCTGGAGTAAGAGGCTTCAGAGCTGGAAGTGGGGAGGCCTGAGCTCAGACAGTGGAAACCTGATCCCCTACCTGGCACCTATCCCACCCATGAGCACAACCCCACTTTGGGGAGACGCCAGCTCTGCCCTGGCCAAGAAGTTGCACAAAACAGACTTCTTCTGCCCCTCTACCCCAAGAACAAGCCCAGCTGACCAGGTTCTTTCCTGCTCCTCACTCTCTGGGATTTCATGAAAGCAAGCAAGCTCTGGGACTGGGCCATTCCGCAGAATCCAAGGGCTCTGAGCTCACCCTGCAGACGAGCATGGGAGTCCCTGGGTGCCCAGGTGGGTGGCTGAGCTGCAGGACAGGGCTTCCTCTGATGCCTTCCCCGCACTGGTGTCCTCCCTCTGACACACCCGGCTCCGCCTGGGCAAACCAGAAGTCTGCCTCTTCCCAGGGGCCCAGTCCTGTCTGCTCCCCCGGGTCCAGGTCCAGCTCTGAGCTCAGGGCTCCTCCACCTCTCTCTGCCACATGATCCAGCCCGGGAAGTTGAGGCCTTCTTTGTGGTCACTGAACTCTTTATCTCCACCATGGGCCTACCTCTGCGCTCAGCTATGGCGCGAGCAGGACCTCTGCCAGGCCCCAGGGAGCCTTTGTGGTAATTAGAAAAGGGGAGCCCCATTTAGATGGACATATGCAGCCCAGTGGGTGCAAGGCTTGATGAGCAGTGCGACCTGGTTTCAGACCACACTCTTTTCCTTGGCTGGGAATTCTTGTGCAGTGTGCAGCCTGCTCAGCTATATACCCGGCAGGCCTTAATGAAAGGGAAAGGGGGAAAAAAGAGACATAAGTCCTAGCAGACCAAGGGAAGATCGTTCCAGTCAGACACAGACCAAATTCAGCCAGCAGTGAGAAGAGCAAATTGTAGGGCCAAACGCGAGGTGGTCTGACCTGGGCAGGATGCTCAGCCGCAGTTCTGAGGAGAGGTGTGGGAGGCCTGGAGCAACCAGGAAGGCATCCTGGAGGAGGGAGGGACGAAGTGGGCCTTGAAGGATAAGAAGGATCTGGATGAGAAAGCAAAAGGGTTCAGGCCAAGCTGGCCCACTCTGTTTGTCCTGTGTCTTCTCCTGGGAGCCCCCCCATCTCCTTTAGCCCTGAAACCTCAGCGCTTGGCACAGGGTCAATATACCACAAAGGCACCAGAGCCCCAGGGTGGCCCTGAGAAGGTGGAACTGGGCAGGTGGTGTAGGAGAGAGAAGTCAGAGGGTTGAGGGAAGTGGAGCCTCAATGTAGACAGCCTGGAACCCTGGACCTGGCTGCACACCCGGGGGTCTCTACCCAGGCCTGACCCAGCCTTCACTCGCCCTGCAGAGCAGTGCCCTCCTGCCACCCCAGTGTGCCCCCTGGCCTCCTCCACGCCTGCCTGGCCGTGCTGTCGGTGAGTCTAACCTTAGTCCAAACTGGCTTGCAACCTGTTACCAGCCTGGGCGGGGGGTGGGGGGCACTTATGTTCCCTGCTGGGGCTGGTGAAGGGGTCCCTTGGGAGCTCAAAATGGAGGAGGGGGTTCTCCCAGTGGAGGAACCCAAACCATAATGCAGACCAAGTCCAACCACTCAGACTTGTGTCACAGCTTGGCCATTCCCCAAGATACCACATGCCTGTGCAGCAGGGAATAGGAGATTTCCTGGGGACTCAGCCCCTCAGGGAAGGCCTGGGCACCCCCAAGCTCTCCCTCCACTGTGCTCTCCTTGCAGATCCTGGTGTTTTTGCAGCTGGCCATGCTGGTGAGGCGCCGCCAGCTCTGGCCCCACTGCGGAAGCGGCAGGCCCGGGCTGCCCAGGTTGGTGCCATAGGCTGGGCACCCCCACTCAGGGGCCCAGCTGACAGGGCTGTTCTGGGAGGTGGTGATTTGTTAGGTGCCTAGAAGCTAGTCCTGGCCTCAGTGATACCCCCTTCTCTCTCAGCCTGGGGGTCTCCCCATCCCACCCAGATCTCCAGGTTTAGTCAGGGACCCCCAGAGGAGGGGGAGGGAGCCATTCAGAACCAAACTCCAAGGAACCACGAGCCCAACAGGGCTCAGATCCAGGACATACCTCTTCAGGCGGCCCATAGTCTGAACAGACGATGACCACGCCACGCCATGCCGACCCTTGTTTCCCCTCAGGGTCTCTGCACCCACTGATGCTAAAGGCAGATTTCTGAGGGACTTTCTATCCTGTCTCCTTAGCCCTGCAACCCCAGAGCCTAGGATGAGGAAGACCCTGAGGAGATAGGACAGGGCAGGCTTGTGTGGGAGAGACCAAAGCATTGGGGGAGGTGTGGGGACGGCCTTACATCCCAGGCTGGGTTGCACACCGAGGTGGGTCCTGCGTGCTGGCTTTGTGGGGGTTAGCCCGGGGTTTCTGCCCTGCCTGGGGGAGGGCTTAGGGGCGAGTGAAGCAGGATGGCACTGTCAGGGCATGAGGGCAAGCTAGAGGGTCTGGGCGGCCTGCCCTAAGCCCAGCGAGGCGATGTCTGGGATAGCTGTGTCCTCTGTCTGCCCTCTGCCCTGGGCGACACCCAGGCCTGGGCAGCAGTCGTTGTGCAAGGATGTTGTGACTCTGTGAGTTCTCTGAAGGTCTGCCAACCCAGACAGACCAATTAGTGTGGAGGCTGCTGTTTCCTGGAGCATCCAGAGTGGGTAGAGGGAGGGGTAGGGGTGTGTGTGTGTGTGTGTGTGTGTGTGTGTGTGTGAGTCTGTCTGTCTGTCTGTCTGTCTGTCTCTGTCTCTGTCTCTCTCAGGGCAGGGCCTGAGCAACTACCTTCTGTCCCGTCCCTGTCCAGCCCCGTGGATTTCTTAGCTGGGGACGGGCCCCGGACTGTGCCTGCTGCTATCTTCATGGTCCTCTTCAGCTCCCTGTGCCTGCTGCTCCCTGCCGAGGCCCCGCTGCCCTTCCTGATCCTGGCCTCACCACCGAGCCAAGGTACCCAGTGCAGTTGAGGCCTGGGACTGGATTGGTGGGATGGGGGTGGGGTGGGAATCAGGAGCAGTGGGGCAGGACTCTTCTATCATGAGCCAAGTTGCCCCTTATCCCAAGGGCCACCACTGAGAAGACACTGCTCCCTTACCCTGTCCACTGTTCCTCCACCATGCCCAAACCCTCCCCTTTGTTGATCCCAGCCCTTGGATCGATACTGCCCTCTCTGCTTCCTCTATTCTTGTGCAAACCCCACACCCAGGAGGGAGAGAACTTCCGTTCATGGGCACAGCTGTCTGAGTTCCCCAGACAGCCCAGCCCCGTGTGAGAATGAGGATGAGGAGGGGAGCAGAGAGGGGTCCTGGAGAATTCAGCTGGGCTCTGATGGTAACAAGGATAGCTGCCATTGAGAGGAGCCACTGTCCTGTGACATGACCTCCTTAGATCATCCTATCACAGTGACTCCACAAATTATGGATATGAACCCCACTTTATAATGGACCCCAGAAGCAGACAATAATACCGTAGTAGCTTGATATACTGAGCACTAACTTAGGCAGGCACTGTGCTAAGCACTGTGCATATACTTTCTAATTTTGTTTGTGCTAATTTAGTACTATTATTTCCATTTTACAGATGGGGAAATTGAGATTCCAAGAGGTAACTGACCCAAGATCAAAGAGTTGATACTAGTCAGAGCCTGGATTTGAACACAGGGCTCTTGCTCACGCAGCCAACTGACCATGGAGCTTGGATGATGAAGACCGGAGCGAGGCCTGGGTGGGCTGGACTCCCCACGCCCCCCCTCCATCGTTTTCTCTCTGCCCGTCTTGCCTTCCAGGGCCCTGGACGATGCTGGCCCTGCTCTATTACCCTGCCCTCTATTACCCTCTGGGCGCCTGCGCTACCGTCGGGCACGGAGCCTCGTACCTGCTCGGCAGTGTGCTGTCCTGGGCTCACCTGGGGATCCAGGTCTGGCAGAGGGCAGAGTGTCCCCAGGTGCCCAAGGTAAGCACAGATCAGTGACGGCCTGGGGAAGAGGGCACGGAGGGGCCGTTTCCACCAGCACGGCTCCTTTCACCTCTGTGCACAGGATTCCAGTCCGTTAAACACATGCCGTGCCCCGTGGCCCCTCTGTGAGACACGGCAGCTGGGCCAGCCCTCAGGGGCTTCCAGTCTGGAGGGCGCAGGGGCAGAGGAGGAGAAAAAGGAAGACTGAGATCCCCGCGTGGTGGATTCCCAGGCTGCAGTGGAAGTGAAGACAGATGGGGGTGGCCAGCGCTGAGTCAGGGCGGATGGTCTCAGAGGGCTCAGCAGAGAACCCCAGAACCTCGCCTGGGTCACGGGCTGCTGGCTGAGGGCGTGGAGCTGCCCAGGCTAGAGCCCAAAGGGTGGGGGGTGTAGGCTTCAGAGCCAGACAACCCAGATTTGAATCCAGCTTCACTCGTTCATTCACTCATCTAATTCATTCATTCAACAAACGTTGGAAGCACGTAGTCTGCACAGGGACATTTTCAGGCCCTGAGATATGGCTGTGAACAAGGCGGATGAGGTCCCCGACATCCCAAGGGCTCCCATTCCAGAAAGGGAGACACCATAAACAAAGAAACAAACAAATGCACAAAATGATGCCAGGTGGTGCTAGGTACTTTGAGGAAATCATGCCCCTTCCCTGAGCCTCAGTTTCCCATCTGTTCATGTACTGGGTATCACCAATCCCTCGGAGCAGAGCTGAAGATAAGCCGGATTCTTTGAGAGCAGGGACTTGATGGGTCTTTTCACTCCCAGAACCTGGCTTATCGTAAGCTTTCGATTAAAAAATGTATTTAATAACAAATAAGTGAATGAATATACAAGGGGCTCAACCCTGGGACTTTGGGGACAAAGACCACAGCACCAGGAGGGAGGGCATGCACTTCCCTGATGCCAGGTTGCAAATTGTACACAGACAAACTTCGAACTTTGTCTTATTTCCAGGGGCCTGTGTCCCAAGTGCCAGGAACACAGGACCACAGAAAACGGGTGTCCCTGTTTCAGGCCATGCTGCAGTCCCCTCGGTGGGGAGCAGGGGGTTATATAACCTCTTCCCTTCGGCTCCTCTAGGGGCCGTGGGAGTCTCAGGGCCTGGGGGAAGGGCAGGCACCTCTGCAGGGCTGCAGAAGGGGAGGCGGGAGGGGTTGTCCTGAGTGACCCAAGTTGGGGTGGGGGTGATCGAATCAGAAGCCTTCCCATGGCACCCCAGACTACCTTCAGGGCCCGGATTGAGGTGGGAAGGAAAATGGATCCTGGCCTTTGGCTGGAGTAGGAAGGCAGAAGATAGGGATGTCTGGTGTTTGTCTATCCAGATCTACAAGTACTACTCCCTGCTGGCCGCTCTGCCTCTCCTTCTGGGCCTCGCAGTCCTGAGCCTTTGGTACCCGGTGCAGCTGGTGAGACGCTTCAGCCACAGGACAGCAATGGGATCCGAGGTAAGAGGGCTGGGCTGGACTCCCCTCACCTCTTGGTACATGATCGTGTTTGCTGGAGCGCCCAGCACATAGCAGGCACTCAGAAAAGGTGTGCTGGATCACCAAGTGATGGGTTAGTCCTCCCTTCCCCAGGCAAAGGCTAGGGCAGGCCATTGCCTGACACCCAGGATACCCGGGGCCCCAACTGTGCACAGCAGGGACTCAGCAAAGAAGAAGCGGGCCAGAAGACAGCAAGTCAGAGGTCTATGCTGAGCCCCTGGGGATCCAGCTGGGGACAGAGGCAGGCCAGGGACCTTGCGCCTGCTGGGAGCTCTGCAGCTGCGACGTGATCCAGGAAGCGCTCAGGGCAAAGCTGCATCATGCATCATCTCCTGATTGGACAACATCAGATAAAGGGGAGGGCTTCCTGGAGGGCCTAGACTTGAGCAGAGGCCTGAAGGACAGGAAAGATCTGGAATGGGGGGACAATAAGGAGAGGCATTGCAGGCACAGGAAAGAGCACGAGTAAAGGGGCAGAGGTGGGCCGTGTCTGTTCTTCGTGCCCGATTTGGAGCACCCGGCAAGTGTTAGCATGTAACAGACTCTCGGCAAGTGTTTCTCACGGTTCGGATAGATGGGTGGGCACATCATGTCGAGAGAAGTCTTGCAAGATGCGGCAATCTTAGTAAGAAGCCTTCGGAACACCAGGTCCTGGGCTAGCTGCTGCGGGCTGGTCTGCTCTCCAGGAGCCCTCAGTGTCCCGGGGGAGAGGGACACAGCAGCGTATCTGCAGCAATGTGAAAGTGCCACAGGAGCCCATCCGAGTGCCACGGGCTCGGGGGAAGGCGGGTCAGGCCCTTTTCCTGATGAGAGAGGAAGTGGAAGAAATCTGCTCCACAGAGTCCCCCTCCACCGCTCCCACCCCCAGAAAGGCTGAGGACACAGAGGTCAAGGGCTGCTTATGCTTCCCCTGGGGACAGGGAAGGCTGGAAGGGTGGCACCTGAGACTTAGAGCAGGTAGTGGGTGGTCCCAGCTGCTGACACGTGCAACGCTGAGTGAGAGCAGGTGTGTGGGGGGTGATGCACATGTGGGGGTGTGGCATTTCAGGGTCTGGTGGGCAGTTAGACCTCGGGCCTGGGGCTCAGGAAAGGGGCTGGGACCGAAGCTCAAAAAGGAGTGAGGTCCCCAAGGGGGGATGGAAGGCGAGGGGAGAAAGTGAGGCCAGGACGGGCTCCAGGTCCCCAGGGGCCCACCGGGCTCTGGGTTTGGTTTTCATATAGTAGCAGTCGGGTTCTGAGCATCTGTCACCACTGCCTTCTGATCCTCTGGGGAAGCCTGTTGTCCCCTCATTTTTACAGCTGGCTCAGAAGAGGGGAGCAACTCCCCAGGACACACAAGCATCTTCTCTGCCTTGCCTTTCCCCACATTGCCTGCCTTTCCTCTTAAGAAGTCTTGGGGGGGAAATAAAACCTCTGGCCCTTATTCAAAGAGGTTTAAGACTCAGAGGACACAGTCAAGCTTTGAGCTAACCCACACCTGCCCTGGATCCCAGAGTTGCCATGGCAACAGGTGACAATGGACACTATTCTCCTAATGATAGGGGCAGGGACTTACCCCTCCTTCCCATGGGCCTCTGCCATTTGGCAGTCAGCTTAAGACCTGGAATGTGGCTTAGACCAATCTGGTCACCCTTGTGATCTCCCCTGAGTAGGAGGTCTGGTGGGTCTGACCTGGAATGGCCCCCTCCTGTGTCCTGGTCAGGGATGTGCCCTCGGGACATAGGCCTCCTTTTGCCCCACTCTCAGCAGAGGCCAGAGGGCCAGAAAGGAAGCAGTGATGAGATGTGACTAAATAAAGCAGGAAACAGTTGGAACTAGACCGTAGGAGGCACCTCCCAGCATCGGTTGTTCTCACATAGGACACTAGTTAGTCTTGTATTTGTGGAGGGGACAAGGGAAGCACTGGGGCCATGGGCCTCACCCCACAGGCTAGCCTTTCTCTGCACTGCCCCACAGCCGAGAGTTCCTATGGAGCACCTACGGGGTGCCCGCTGTGGTACCCTGAGCCAGGTCTCATCTCTCTGTCCCCACAGGGGCTGCAGAGCAGCTACCCTGAGGAATATCTGAGGACCCTCCTTTGCCTGAAGAAGCTGGGAAGCAGGTGAGGGGCCAGGCACACTCCCCTGAACCAGTGGGCTGGCTAGGCAGGCTTGTCTGGGGGGCCGGCAGTGGGCAACCTGGTGGGCAGAGATGGGAAATGAACCAAACTCTGGGGCTCAGGTCAGGGGCTTCTCCTAAGCCCTGCCCACCCCTTGTGTCTTTCTGCAGCTCCCATACCTCCAAGCATGGCTTCCTGTCCCGGGCCTGGCTCTGCTTCAGACACTATGTCTACACTCCACAGAGAGGTATGGGGTAGGGAGCTGAGGTCATGAGTGATAGGTGACCTCCCCTTCCTGTTCACAGAACAGCTCCTGCTCCCCCAGACCCCTGTCATCAGGAGGAATAACCTCCAGCTTGGAACAAGGGGAAGCCACTGGTTTGTCCTGTCCTTGGTGGTCCGGGGTCCTGTGAGCCCTGGCTCTTTTCCTGGGCCCCTGGAGAGGGACGGCACTCCTGGGCCTGGGTGGTGCTAGGCTCACCATGTCCCTCCTTTTGGGGACTGCAGGTTTCCGACTCCCATTGAAGCTGGTGCTTTCAGCCACTCTGACAGGGACAGCCATCTATGAGGTATGTCCTGCCTTTGCAGTGCCATTTGCCTCTAGACCCTGACCCCTGAGGCTGGATGGCTCAGGCCCAGCCCACCATCCCGAACCGGGCCTGTTAACTCTTGTGGGGCTCACAAGGAGAGCCTGAGGTTTGGAGCCACACAAACATGGGTTCTAGCTCCATTATTTACCTCCTGTGTGACCTTGGGCAAATTATCCAACACCCCTGAACCCATTAATCAGCTCAGCTGAAAACGGAGGAAAATAGAATTACCCTCCTCTTTGGGTAGTTGGGAAGATTTAGTGAAATAATACGTGTTTGATAAATCCTCACCACCCCGAACACACAAACAGACCAGATTCCTGGGAGGTAGGTGTAGGTGTTCCTCACTTTACAGACTGGGAGGGACATGGAGGCTCAGAGAAGGGGTCTGACTTGGCCGAGGCCCCACAGCGAATACCTCGGGGCAGCCGAGGTCCGAATCCAGGTCTGCTCAGCTCCACCGCGGTGCTCATGTCAATGGGAATTTTATATTCTGAAGTTGAGATAGGTGCTGTCTGCAATCACTCCGGTAGCCTGTGGGGCTAAAACTGGATCTACGCCTAATGTGGGGTCCGGGGCGTGAGGACACCGCTCTCGGGGCAGATCAGAGCTCTGACGGGTGCTGAGCTCGGGGAGCGGCCTGCGGGCCGGCACAGTCTCTCCCCTGAAGTCTCCCTGTGACGCCTCCCGCTCCTGGGATGGGGGCACCCCATTCTGGTGCTGTTGCAGGTGGCCCTGCTGTTGCTGGTGGGTGCGGTGCCCACCATTCAGAAGGTGAGGGCGGGGATCACCACGGACGTGTCCTACCTGCTGGCCGGCTTTGGGATCACGCTCTCAGAGGACAGGCAGGAGGTCGTGGAGCTGGTGAAGTACTACCTGTGGGCTCTGGAAGGTGAGGTCCCCGGGGTGGGAGCTGGGTGGGAAGGTTGGTCTGGCTGCCTTGGGCTCGTCCCTTCCCCTCGCTGGGTCTTGAGTGCCTCATCTCCAGACTGGGGTGGTTTGGAGCTTCCAATCCCAAGTCTCTGAGGCCTGAAGGGGTGATCCCAGCAGCTCCTTGTCAGCTGTCGTGTTGTCCCCCACGCCCAGCCCCCGGGGCTGGAGATGGGGAAGGCTATGGTGTGTGTGAGAGCTGATGGGACAGCCCCAGGGGGTGGGGGAGGAGCGGAGGTAGAGATGAGGGATGGAAGGTCAGGGTTTAGAGCTCATCCTCATGGCAGGTAGGTGGGGCTGGGAAGGGCAGGTGCCTTCTCTTCCATTCCCTATCCTCCAGGCCACCTCCTTCCTCCCTCCTTCCCTCCCTTGGCAATGACCCCCTGGGCTGGAGAACCGTGCCAGCCTCCCATTCTGGGTTCATGCCTCCTTCAGCCCTTGGCCCTGTTACCTACCTCCGCCACCTTCCAGGCCCTCCCAACAGCCCTGTGGAGGAGACTGAGAAGTGTCCCCATTTGACATATGGGGATGTACAATCAGGCAGAAGTGGGACCAAAAGAAGAACAGGTTCCTGACGCCTCTGCTGGGACTCACCACGGTTTTGAGACAAAGCCTGGTGGGGTCAGGGGTCACGGGGCCTGCCTCCTCTGCTGACTTGGGAGTCGGTGACTGGCATGGCACTCTGGCTTCTGAGGAGTAATGTGATGGCTGGGGCTTAGGCTGCCAGTATTGCAGGTGGAGGTGTGCCTGCTCTACAGCTGCTCCTGACCATCAATCCCCTCATGCACAGACCAGGCCTGCTGGGAGTGGAGAGGCGCAGGGAGTGGGGGTGGGTAGCAGCAGGTACAATGCCTGCTTCCTTCCCTGCTGCCACTCCTGCCACCTTCCTGAGCACCTTGGAACTGTGGCTGAGCCCCACAAGCTGGACAAGTGACAAGTTCTGGGTGGGCTGCAGTGACATCTCCAGGGAGATTTTCCGAGTTGGCTGCCTTCTGGGCCACAGTCAGTAGCGGACACGGACCGTATCAGCTGACATCCAAACGCAGACCTCACTCTCAGCAGCCCTGTTATGTTAGCATCATCGATGTCATCTCTCGGAGCAGGAAATGAAGGGTGGGAGGCAGGAAGTGACATGTCTCAGACAGTGCATTCTTCTACTCATCACACCTGGTATTTATAATCACATGCTGCCGTTTCCAAGCCCAAAACTTTCCACCTTGGATCTTCTTGGACATAGGGGCAAACGAAGCAGTGTTTGCTGTCCTGGTTCGTGGATAAGAAAAACTGAGGCCCGGGGGCTTTCGAGATAGGCCCAGAGCAGCCAGCAAGCCGGGGTGGAACCGACGTTAGATCTGAGCTTGGGACCTTTGGTCTGTTCTTAGCCTAGCGAGCTAAGGCCTTTTGAGCTCTGAGAGCCTATTTAGGGCTGCCCCTGGCCCTTAGTACCATGCAGACTGAATTAGAATTCCTGCTCCAACACTTACTAGTTGTGTGACCTTGGGCAAAGCGCTTCACTTCTCCAGATTTCAACTCCCCTGCCTGCAATGGGGTGCCAGAGCAACTGGTGGGGAATTCACAGAGCAGGTCCCAGAAGAGGGCAGGTGCAAGTTCCCAGAGGAGGCAAAGCACAGGAAGATCTTATGGGCACTCAGATTGGGAGGGACCCAGGTCTGGAACCAACTGAAGGGGGTGGGGGGAAGAGAGAGAGAGAGAGAGAGAGAGAGAGAAACTGGATGGAGATCAAAGGGGGCCAAAGGGGCTTGCTAACCCCTCACCCCACATTAACCTAGTAGCTCACCTGGGCCAGCTCAGCGGGCATGCTCCTCACCACCTGGCAGGAATGGTCTGAATGCACCTTTCCTGGCATGGAGCTGGTTCCTGAAGGCCAGATGGAGCAGGGCAGAGCTGCACACTCCCAACCTTACTTTTCAGGAAAGTGGCACCTCCTGAGGAGGAAGCCCGCGGCGGGCAGGGAGGCCTGAAGCAGTCAGAGTCACCTGCTCACTTTAAAAATGCCAAGTCTCAAGCCCCAGTCCGAGGTCAGAAGCCCTGAGGAGGGGGCCCAGCCTCTGGTTGAACAAGCCCTCCAGGTGCTTCTGTCGTGGGCCTCTGTGGCAGACACTCCGTAGTGTCCAGTGGTTGGTGCGTTTCAATCAGGACCATTCATTAGGTCTTTGTCTTTGGAAAGCTCCCCTGAGTCTTCGGTGGGGACACAGGGGCCGGGACACTTCCCTGCGCCCGGGCCCAGTTGGGGACACCTTGGAAATGGTTGTAGGTCTGGCTGCGTCGTTCCCAAGCGTGTGTGGCTGGCAGGACAGGCCGTCTCTCTGCGCTTCTTCCTTGGTCCCATGTCTTCCTGTGCCTCTTCTGTGGGGCTGCTCTGGGGGTGCGGGGCGGGACTGGATGTGAATGTAAGGTGGACAGGCTGCAGCACGCACCCTGCTATGCTTACACACCAGGCTCGTTCGCAACACGCCTGGCATTGTCCTCCAGCTACTGGAGGGACAGCCAGGTTGTGACCCGTGTGCATGCCGGGGTGGGTGCAGAGCCGGGGAGGAGAGGCCGCACCCAGAAAAGACAGTTAGCAGTGGTCACCTTGCCTCATTCCAATGGGCTCAGACCACACTGAAGTGCACTTGCGTCCTCGGTGCCCCAGACAAAGGCCATTGACGTGGGCCTAGGTGAGGTTTCGTGGCTCGTGGCATGCTGGGGGATGGGCAGCACAGCAACGTGACCGGCACGAGCCAGCTGAGGCTGGGACATGAGAAGACCCCCCGCAGGCCACATGGCCAGGGAGTCATGGAGCTGGAGGCAGATGCCAGGCTGGATGGAATCCCTTGCTAGGGGGCACACAGCCGTGGGTGCGGCAAGAACCAGCCAGGTCTGCAGCCTCAGGGGTGGCCTCCCCTCTCTTGGCCACCGTGTCACCTGGCAGTACGGGCCGACTGTGGTTGTCAACTTACACTGGGTCTGAGAACGGAGAATGCGGCAAGAGGCCGCTACTCAGAGTGGGCTCTGGGGCAGGGGTAACTCCCGCCCAGGCACACCCTGGCAGCAGCTCAGAGGCTCCCCGGGGACCCTCCAGTCCCAGCCTCCCACTTTGTTCCTTCTTTGCCCTCCAGTGTGCTACATCTCGGCCTTGGTCCTGTCTTGCTCACTCACCTTCCTCGTGCTGATGCGCTCACTGGTGACACACAGGTTAGTGGCAGGCTCTGACCATCAGTGCAGACGTGGGGGAGCAGGTCAGAGTCTTCGGGGCCTGTAGGACCCCTGCCCCAGAAGGGCCTGTGGGGAAAGCCCTGGGGCTAGAGGGTTGCGGGGAGGTCTCTGCAGGCCCAGGTTGTCACTGAGCCCTGCAACGCAGCTGCCTCGGGGGGGGGGGGCGCGGACAAGGTGGGGTGTCCCACTCTGGTGGGGGAAACGTCTGTGAGTGATCTAAGGCCCAACTGAGTAGGTGCTGGAGTGCGGCGTTTGCCCTCTGCGAGGGGGCCACCTGGGCAGGCTGAATTTGATGGGGAAGACGCCTGGGAAAGCTGGCATTCCACCTGGGAATGGGAGACGAGGCAGGAGCTGAGGGAGGAGGTGTGCCACAGGCAAGAGAGCGGCACGAGCAAGGGCACTGCGGCTGGGGGGCCCTGACGTGCGCGCGTGTGGGCTGCGGGGGGCGGGGGCCTGGCTGGCACTGCGGCACTAGACAGACTATTACTGGACATGGAATGTCAGGCTGCCCACGTTGTGCCTTCGTGGTGGATGATAAGGAGCACCAAGGAAATGTGCAGAGAAGGAGAGAAGGTTCTAGCTGGGAGAAGGGTGGGTGGAGGAGACGTCCAGGCACCTCCCTAGCGATGTCAGAGAACTGGTCCCCATGCTCTGCACATTTATCAGGCCTCAGAGGTCCTGCCCAGGGAGCTTTCCTTGCAGGGTTGGCCCCACTTAGGCTGGCATCCGAGGCCCTCAAGCCTCTGCCTGCCTGGAACCTTGCCCCCTGCCCTGGGGTCTGAGCTGTGGGTCACTTTCCAGTTCTGTTGCTTCTCACTTTTCTGACTTGGCTCAGGTTTCTCCCTCTGCCCGAATCCGTCTCCCTTGATTCCTGCCCTGTCCTCACCAGCTTTCTCTCATTCATCTTTTGAGACTGTACTCAAACCTCACCTCCTCTGGGAAGCCCTCCCTGACCTCACGGACGAGGTTAGAGCCCCTGCTGGGCTCCCACAGCCTTGCTCCTCCCTGCCCGTGGTCATGGGTTGTAATGGACTGGGAGTCCAGCAAGAGACTGGCCCAGAGGAGGAATCCAGGCAGTGTCTGTGCTCCCTGAGATCCCTGCCTTCCATGCTTCCACCCCAGGGCGAACCTGCAAGCTCTGCACCGCGGGGCTGCCCTGGACCTGAGCCCCCTGCCTCAGAGCCCCCACCCCTCCCGCCAGGCCATATTCTGTTGGATGAACTTCAGTGCCTACCAGACCGCTTTTACCTGCCTTGGTGAGCCCCCCTAGCCCACCCTACTGGGCCCCTACTTGCCCCAGACATTGGCCCCAGGGAGGGAGGGGAGAGTGCTCAGCTGGCCTTGACTGCCCCTGGGTGTCTGCCTGTGCTGCGGGAAGCTCGGGGACAAGAGTGAGAAGAGGGACCCCTGGGCCTTCCTGCCCTCAGGAAGCTCACTCAGGTGGGGGATGGGGGAGCACAGGAGCCCTTGGAGAAAGGATACCCCTCACATGAGGATAGCCCCTGGGTGCCACCAGGTGTTGACGCAGAGGGCAGACCCAGGGTTGGAAGGTGGGAAGTCCAAGGGGCACATTCCTGTTTGAGGGAGGACTATGCCGTGATGGGCTACCTTGCGAGGTAATAAGATACCTGTCACTGGGGGTATGCAAGCAGGGTTTTGTGGCTATAGATGGGCGCTGGGAAGGGGGCCCTGCCTTGAAGGAGTTGGACTAGATGAAGTTCAAGGGTCCTTCCAGCTCTGGGGTTCTGATTCTTCCCGGGCATTGCGGTGAATAAAGGCCTCTGAAATAGGTGGGAGCTGGGGCCCGGGTTGCAAAAGCTGGGGCCTGATTTCTCCCCCTGCTGGGTCCTTCAGTTCACGCCCTTGGGGCGGGGGGCGGGGAGGAGAAAGACAAGTCATAATTCCTCATCTTGGTAGACTTTATAGCTCCCAAGCCCTCTGGTGCACATGATCCCATGTAAACCATTAGCCAGTTGTTTTCATACACAACTGCTGGGCACCCACCATGTGCCAGACTCTGCCTAGTAGGAATGCAAACATTAACTTAAAATGCAGTCTTGTCCCCGAGGACTCGGGAGAAACTGGGGGGACATAACATTTACAAAGCACTTTGTGGTTTTCAAAGAGTTGCCACAGACATGATCTCACTGTGTCTTCACAACAACCCTCTGAGGTGGGGGCCACTCTTCCCATTTTACAGAGAAAGAAACCAAGGCTCAGAGAGGTAAAGTAACTTGCTCAAGGTGGCACAGCTAGGCAGTGGTAGAGCAGGGCTCTGAAACCAGGTCTGCTCAATTTCCAAAGCCCTTGGGTTCCTGGGAGTGGCAGGGGTGGGCTGGGTCCCACAGAGGCTGATGTTTGTCCCCGTCCCCATCCTGGCAGGGCTCCTGGTGCAGCAGATCCTGTTCTTCCTGGGAACCACGGCCCTGGCCTTCCTGGTGTTCATGCCCACGTTCCATGGCAGGAACCTCCTACTCCTTCGATCGCTGGAGTCCTTGTGGTAAGAGGCAAGGAGCTGAGGGCTCTGAGACCCCTTCCCAGAGGACCACTCATGGTGACAGCCTCCCACCCCACCCACAGGCCCTTCTGGCTGACCTTGGCCCTGGCTGTGACCCTCCAGAACATGGCAGCTCACTGGCTCTTCCTGGAGACACACCATGGCTGGGCACATCTGACCAACCGGTGAGGCAGCCCCTGGGCTTGTGGCTCTCAGGCCCTCAGCCTCTTCGCCTTCCGTGTCTCTCTCATTGTGTCCTTCTCCCTCCACTGCCATCTGTCCCCTGTCTCTCTCAGGGAGCCCAGCAGGTCGTTCTCTTTACCCACAGAGAACAGGGCAGCGGCCCAGCCTATTCCACACACCTCTCTATTTCCCTGTTATGGGACCAGAAATCCCCCATGAGCCTTTCCTGCTTTGGGGATCAGCACTGCTGTCCCCTGGATCCTCTGTGCCACCAGAACCACGTACCTCCCTCTTTGCAAGAAAGAGGTTCACAGAAGCAGTATTTCTGTGTTAGATGCCAAGGCCGTGGGAGGACCGCGGCCCCAGGAGGATCTCAGAGGAGGGAAGTGGGAGACACAGGGGTCATAGAAAGATCTAGGCAGACCCGGTTTAAACCCCAGCTCTGCCACTGACTAGCTAGACAGCCTTAGCTCAGTCGCCCAAACGCTCTAGACCTCAGTTTCCCTTCTGTAGAAGGGGGTGGCACTGCCTTTCGTAGGGAGGTCCGGCTGGGTTGTGAGAGAGTGCAGTAAACAGTAGGTGCTCGGCAAAGCCACAGCACCCGTGGTCATCTGGGTCTGCATCCGGCCCTGAGGAAGGGCCGTGGGGGGGGGCCGGCTGCAGCCTTTCCTCTCGTCCGTCCCAGGCGCGCGCTCTATGCGGCCACCTTCCTGCTCTTCCCCGTCAACCTGCTGGTGGGCGCCGTGGTGGGCACCTGGCGAGTGCTCTTCTCTGCCCTCTATAACGCTGTCCACTTTGGCCAGATGGACCTCAGTCTGCTGCCACCTAGAGCTGCCACTCTCGACCCCGGTAAGGCCACGGGGCAGGGGCCCGGGTGGGATTGCTCGGGCCATCTGAGCAGTAAGGGAGGGTCGGCCCTGACCTGGTGGACATGCAGGTCTGTTCGCAGAGGGTGACTGGGGCCACCACGTCCGCGTGTGCAGTACGTGGGCCTCGTGCTCAGGTGTCCCTGTGCTCGCAGGCAGGGTGTGCAGGGCACCCCTGTGGATGTGTCAGGGACAGTCTGGGGCCCTCCCCCGCCAGCCCTGCCCTCTCCCACCCACCCCAGGTTACCACACATACTGCAACTTCTTGAAGATTGAGGTCAGCCAGTCGCACCCAGCCATGATAGCCTTCTGTGCCCTGCTCCTGCGAACACGGAAGGCCCAGCCCCCCTCGGCCCACCAGGATGGCCTCAGACTGGGGGTGGAAGAGGAAGGTACGTCTTTCCACTGGCGATGGGGGAATTGAGCCCACCCAGGTTCTCCCGGGAAGGAGGCACGCCCCTGCCCCCCAACACACCACTGAGTGAGTGCCAGGACAAGGCTCACTTCCTTTGTCCCTGGGCTACCTGGAGAAGAGAGGAAGTGAGCATTTTCCTGGTCCAGGTGGGTAATTTTTTCCATCACACACACGCACACCCTCTCACAAAATGAGATGGCCATCTTGCTGAAGGGCTCTGTCAGCACCCCCAGCCCCAGGCCACCCCCCGCCTCCCCACTTCCCTACTGCCTGAGAAGTGTGTCATAGGGAGGAGGACACTAAGCTCTCTCTAAGCCCTGTCCCAGCCCCACCTCCAGTCCCTTTACAGAGTTCAGCCTCCCCACATACACGGGGTTTTCAAACTCCGTGCAGGTCTGGGGGTGTGGGGGTGGGGAGGTTTGGCTGGGTGTGCTGAGTGATTCACAGAAGGTCTCCTCTCTCAGGGATGCAGTTGCTGCAGACCAAGGACTCCGTGGCCAAGGGGACAGGATCCAGGGCCCACCAAGGCAGGGCCCGCTGGGGTCTGGCCTACACGTTGCTGCACAACCCAGCCCTCCAGGCCTTCAGGAAGAGGGCCCTGTCAGGTGCCCGGGCCAATGGCCCCCAGCCCTGAGGGTGGAGACAGTCGAGCCACCTGCCCTTGTCTGTGCTGAGCGCGTCCCCTCCTCCCAGCCCATCCGCTCCCTGGCTCTCCCAGCACCACCCCAGCCACGGAGCCTCCCTGCTTCCTACCAGCTGTGCCGCAGGGCCCCGGATCAGGGCCCTAGTGACCAGCCCCAGAGGCTGGAGGTCACCATGGTTGGGTGGAGGTCTTTCTACACTGCAGGCCTCAGGAGGATTCTAGTCTGAGGGCTCTGGAGAAAGCAGTCAGTGGCTTAGACCCTTGGTCCGGGAGCCAGCAGAACCAGGGCAGACCTCTCCCCACGCTGGCCCTGCCGCCAGCCTCCAGGGCCTTCTGCGGGCTGCGGCCGGGCCGGCTTCCTGCTCCAGCCCAGTCCTTGGACCTCATTGCCCTTCCCCTGCAGGTTCCCCCATCTCCTCTCTGAGGCCTCATGGCCCGCAGGGCAGCCTGGGAGGAGCCAATGGGTCCCTACAACAGAGTCCTGAGTCGCGTCAGGCCACCCCCCTGGCTGCCCACCCTTGAGAGCCTGATATTGTCGTAGCTGGCATACCTGTAGATATTATGAAAGGTTAGTGTGCTCCCTGTAATAAACTTGTCCCTGAGACATTGTCTTCCTTAGGGGAGGGACATGTGGGAAAAACCTTCCACACAGTCCATAAATCAACGTGGGGTGTATGGGGCTTGGGTGGGGGTGGGGTCTTCTGGTCGCATGCTGGGCTGGGCCCCCCTGAATAGCAGGAGCAGAGGAGACCCCCATAGCCACATCTCACTGCGTGGTAGAAAGACTGGGGACCTTATGATGCCACCTCCGGACCTTGAGGGCATGGGCTTTAGAAGTGGGGCTTATTCTGGGTCCTCAAGAATGTGCAGAACTTGGGGAGCAGGAGAGCTCTTACAGTGGGGGAGCACTGTGGATAAAGGTGCAGAAGTGGGGGTGCATAGTGAAGGAGCTCTCCTGATGGGAGCAGATCGAGGATGCAGAGGACAGCTGGGGGGTCCTTTCCCTTGCTGGGCACTGGTGGAGGTGGGGGGCTGTGTGCGTGAGGGTATGGGGTCCACTGTGGGGCTGGGGTTATAGAGGGTGAGGAAAATGTTGCCACCCCACAGTTCTGGATCAGTGGGGCGCCGAGAAATGTCTGCGCAATTAGTGGAGACCAACCCCCACCCACGTTCCTGCACCCCAGCTACAGCCTCAAGCACACATGAAGCCAGGGGTGGGGCCAGGGAGCTGGAACGCACCTTGCGGACCGCCTGCGAGGAGGGCGGAAAGGGCAGGCTCTGGTCCCACTGCTACCTGTTGCAGATTGTCTGTCCGGCTCCATGCCGGTGCCTGACGGGGTCACAGGGGTGGGGAGGCAGGTTGGGTCTCAGCCCTCGATGTCAGTGAGGAAACAGCCACAAATGAGAGTGATCAGGCTGGGACACTGGACACCCAGGGCCGTGTGAGCCAGAGGGGAGGACCTAGTCCACGTTGGAGTCAGCGGGCAGGGCATCCGGGTAGGCTTTCTGGAGGAGGTGACACTTGAACAGTCATAAAGGCTGACTTAGCCAAGGAAGGACCAGCAGGAGGGCGTCCATGCTGAAAGAACAACACGAATAAAGGTACAGAGGATGACCCATCCCGGAGCATTAAGAATACAACTGATTGGCAGTTCCAAGAGAGGCGGGGAGGGGTGGGCCTCGTGAGACAGCCAGTCAGAGGGGCCGTGAATGGCTGGCTGGGAAACGCGGTGCTTCACCCGAGGCCAGTGGGGACCACGGATGACTTTAAAGCAGAGGAGTAGCTAGTTGGTCAGAGCACAGCTATTCCCCAGCTGCCCCCGACTCAGGTCCTAGGCCCACGTCCTAGCAAGAAGCCAGGCCTGCTCAGCTGTGAATGGAGCCAGAACTGTTTGGAGGCCAAGTCAGGTTAGGATTGACAAGCCGTAGGTAGTCAGAGTCTACAAGGCCCTTAAGCATCACCATGTTCTACTCCATCCTTCCTTTTCTGAGGAAACTGAAGCCCAGAGATGGGCAGTGACTTACCCAAGGTGGCACAGCACAGTGGCTCAACTCCCTCCTGCTGCTTTCCACCAGATGGGCAGTCATCCTTGACATGTGCTGCTGGCGACATCCGCTCTGTGGGAGATGCAAGCTGACCAGGGGGGTGGAGGCGCTGCTGCAGTCAGAGCAGGAGACAGGGGAGGGGCTTGGCCAGCCTCCAAGGCTCCCAGCTGCTGCCTCAAGCCCCGTGGCCTCCCTGCCTCTTCTTTGTTGGACTCAGCAATCCTGAGGGCTCTGGGTAGGGGCGGCAGAGCCTTTCCCATTGGGTCCTGTCCTGTAGGTACCACCTTCCCTCGGGAAAGGGATGGGGATGGAGACAGGAGAGACTCATCTGACCGGCACAGACATGGGATTCCAAAGCCCACGGGTCCTGCCCCTGTCCACACTGTCCTAAGGGACCCGCAGGCTGCAGCCAGGCCCTCATCGCCCATGCCAGTTACTGGTCCATGTGGGGAAAGGCTCCTACTGAAAGAGTTTCCTCCAGGAATGCCACTTCCTCTTCCTAGAAAGGGGGGAGGAAGTACAGCCACTTCCTCTGGCTTCTCCCTCAAATTGGGCCTCCTCTTCTCAGTCTCTCTGGGTCTTCCCTCCCTCCTGTCTACCCTATGTCCTGTGCCCCCGTCTCCTCCCTTCTCTCTCCCCTTGCCTTGCCTGTCCCCTCTTCCCTCTCTGTTCCCTAACGTCTCTTCCATGGACAGGACGGGGACGAGGGGTCACCCCCAGGCTTGCATGTCCCTCTCCCCTCCACGAGGACTCCTCGGGCCCCTGCTGGCAGAAAGCACCACTCAGGGGACCCAGGGAAGCCTCTGTAATGGCTGTCAGGCCAGTGCCCTGGTTTCTCCCATGGGCTTATTTGAGGGGAGGGAGCATCTGTAGCTCAGCTCAGCTCGAGGTTCAGCCTTGTGGCCTACCACTGGGCCACCCCTGCCATCCCATGCCTGCCACACAGTCTGTGTATGCCTCGCTGGCCCTGTCCCATGTGGACAGCAGGCTGTTCATCCCGACTCTCCAGTCCACATCCTATTCTCTCACCAGGTGGCTTCTAGATCAGGCGACACTCCAGGCAGACACAGGGGAGGGTCAGAAATGTTTATTTCTCTGCTGCCCCCCAGGCTGGCTGGGCCCTTCGGAGGGGCAGGCTATAGACGCATACTTGGGGAGAAAGGCAGGGCAGGTGTCCAGGATGGAGGAGCACGGGCTGAGGAAGGAAGGGTGAGAGGAGAGGAAGGCCATCCCGGATCCTCCGGATCTGTCTGAGACGAGGGCAGAGGCTCTGGAGCCCCCAAGTCATCAGAGTACACCGAGAGGCAGGAGGAGCTCAAGCAGGTCACAGAGAGCATCAGAGCCACATGAGCCACTGCCCATACACCCCTTTCCTCTCTCCTGTGCCCTGTCTGCTGCAGGCTACCTTCTGCCGGGCCTTAAGACCCTAGCCTTCGCCAGCAGGAATTCCACCAATGAGACTTTGCCCAGACAGACGGTTAGGGCAGTGTCGTAGCACGCTGTCCCCATAGAGGAGCGTGGGCAATATGACTAGCAGCAATGAGCACCGAAAACAGTGGGTTATGGAATCAAATTCTGTCCTAGTCATTAGCTTTGAGCAAGTCTAGAAGTTGGGGTGGCGAGTGTTCCGGAAGAGATGAGAAGGGGAGGTAGGACTATGTGCAGTCCCCCATGCAGGCCTTGGGAGTAGCCAACCCCAGGCCCCTGCAGGGTCATCTGCAGTCAGGGAGGCCCTGGAGCTGCTGCAGCCCAGCTGGGTGGGGTCAGGGCTAGAAGGAAGTGAGGGAGAGGAGGAGGAGGCTCTGGCCCAGCACCAGCAGGCCAAGGGGCTGCTGCCCAGACACCCCTTCTGCTGTTGCAGCCTCGGGGCCCCCAGCACGGCTGAGGTAGATGATGACCACGTTGTCCTCAGGGCCCGACGGCTGCACCTCATTGTCAACGGTATAGCAGCCCTTACCCTCAGCCGCTTTGCCATGGAACCTGTGCCCCAGGGCATCCTCGCCACCCTCGCCGGGTGTGGCCAGTGCCACATTTACCGAGCTCTCTGCACTGCCCAGCTCGTTGGTGGCCAGGCAGCTGTAGGTGCCTTCCTCCAGCTTGCCGAAGTCGGGGATGAGCAGGCTGCCATTGGCAAAGGCTTGGAAACGGGGCTGGCTGCTGGTTGCCAGGGAGCCAGGCAGGGCACGCCCGTCAGCACCCACATTGGGGCTGGCGATCTCCACCGTGCCGCCGGGCGTCTGGATGTGCCAGTGAAGCTGGGGGGCCGGCTGCCCCTCCACGTTACAGTGGAGTGCCAGCACGAAGCCAGGTCGCAGCTCGGCACCATCCTGGCTGGGCTGGTAGGTGAGCTGCACCAAGGGCGCGGAGCAAGGCAGTGGCAGCAGGCGGCTCAGTGGCGTGCCTTTGAGCACATGGGGCGAAGTGCAGGTGATGTTGTCCTGCTCTGGGATGGACACGGCCGTGGTCAGGGCCCACGTCTTGAACCACATGATGCCGCAGGTACAGTCGAAAGGGTTGTCATTGATCTGCAGGTGGGAGAGCTTGGTGAGGGGCGCGAAGGTGCCCTCGGCCAACGTGTGCAAACGGTTGTGGTTGAGCTGCAGCGAGCGCAGGTCACGAAGGCTGCGGAAGGCATCACGGGGGATGAAGGTCAGCTCATTGCTGTCCATCTTGAGCAGCTGGAGGGCGCTGAGGTTGTGTAGGTCGCTCCAGGCAAAGTCAGAGATGAGGTTGTGGCTGAGGTCCAGGCTCTTGAGATGGCCCAGAGAAGCCAGGGCGCCAGCGGCCACAGTTCGGATCTCGTTGTGTGCCAGCCAGAGCGACTTCAGCAGGGGCACCTCCCTGAAGGCACCCTCCGGCAAGCTGGGAAGCCTGTTGGCCGAAAGGCTCAACGTGGTCACGTTGGCCGGGAAGCCGGGCGGCACAGCCTCCAGGTCACGGTAGGCACAGTCGGCAAGCTGGAAGCCATACTTCTCCCCACAGTCACAGGGCTCAGGACAGGCCTGCCCTAGGCCCAGGAGCACTGCCCAGCACAGCAGATGCAGCTCCTGCATCCTACCTCCTGCAGAGAAGAACATGGCCCTGAGGTGACCCCAAGGACCCGTAGAAGGTGGTCGTCCCTCTCAGAAGCCCAGCCCAGAGCTCTTCCTTATCAGAAGGCCCTGCCCCAAATAATCCAGCTAAGACCCAACACCGCCTAGCCCACCACCCCAATTCTACAGAAGGGGAAACTGAGGCCCGAAGAAGGGCCAGGACTTGCCAGAGGTCATGCAGCCAGGAGGGGTGAAGACAGGACGGAAGAGGACCCCAGCTCCTCTTCCGAAAGGAGCGCTCCCCTGCCTCGGCCAGCTCCTCGCTGACTTTATGACTTGAAATCTGTTTTCCAGTCGCCCCCGCCCGCAGCACTCTGCAGAACCTCCCTCCTGCCCTCCCACATGCTGGCCGCAGTCCCTCCCACCGGAGCCCCCATAGGTATGCTGTGCCGTGGCCCAGACAAGGCCCCTTGTGCAATGCACACCACCCCCATCCACCCCACACGGCCCCCCGCCTGCCGTGACCACAGCAGACACCAGACCCTTTCTGCAGAATCACGCCCGTGGCCTGTTCTGTTCAAACCCCGCCAGGCAGCTGCCCAGATGGACCCTGCCAGGACGGCTCAGCTGGCGTGGGACCGGCCAACAGCTCAACCCAAATGCCTCTGGGATTTTGGGGGCTGTGGTTGTTCGAGGGCCAGATGCCCCCTGGACAGGCCCAAACAAGGGATTGTCCCAAGCACCTCAAACCAGCAGGAAAATACTCAGGGGCGCCTGAACCCAGCGGACCTCCCCCTCCTCCCGCTGGCCCTTGGAGCCCCTCTCCCGCTGGCTTACCTTCAAACTACTCTTTCTTAGTCAAGTGGAGCCTCTCCTAAGATGGAACCAGAAACAACAAAGGCTGGAGTTAGCCCAGGACGGTCTGCAGGGCCAAGGGGGGACGGGGAGGTTGCTGGGTGAAGAGGCGGCCTGGCCCCTGCCCCACCTTCAGGCTGCACCCCCGAGCCCGCCCCTCCCGGCAGGGTTCCTGGGACCAGCCGCGGAGAGGAGCCCGGGCCGCCTGTCCACTCCCTTCCCGCAAAGCAACCACGTCCCTACAGCAACAAGGACCTGTGTTTCATAAGTGACACCAGAAACTTGAGGGGGAAAAGATGCCAAATTTTTTTGGTTTTTTTCCCTCTCTCTCTCACTCACTTTCAGCAGCTTCCACTCCCTTAAAGGCACAGCACTAGCTGGACGGGACCCAAGAAAAGATGAGGCAGAAGGGTGTGCGCAGGGGGGGAGGGTCAGGGATGGAATCGCAAGGCGAGTGGGAGACTTCTAAGCTCACTTCAAACAAAAAACTAGGGGGGGCGTTCTCCAAGCTGGGGGGCCACATGAGCAAGGATGTGTGCACTGTGTGTGCAATGTTCTAGTGTGCATGTGACACCTGTGTGCAGATGCGTGTCAGTGTGTTCATGCAGATGCAGGTGTGTCTGGGAATGTTTGCATAGCTGGGAGGCCGCCCCGGTGTGCGTGTGTGTGTGTGTGCGTGCGTGCGTGCGTGCGTGCGTGTATTCGCGCACACGTGCGTGTGTGCCGAAGTGCGTTTGCATCTCTGCATCTGTGTGTCTGTGTGAGTATGACAATACTTAATCACTGACTCAATTCCCAACTCTCCCCCAGTTGGCCGAATCCCCTCTGGACATGAATAAATACATAAAGGCCTCTATCAGCTTTATCTCCTGGAAGAACTCTCTCCGTGAGCCTTCTGACCTGCTCAGCTGGGTTTCTTTAGAGGCCTGCTGTGTCACAGGCTCACAGGGATGTCCCACCGCTGTTACTCAGGCTTCCTGTCACCACTCTTGGGTGGGATCTGTTGCTTCCTGGAACCCACGCCATCCCCTCCTTAGTTTACTCACTTTGGCAGTGGAGCATGGGTGTGATGGCCACCATAATGAGAAGGTATCTCAAGACTGACAAATGAAGCGAGCAATTCCGCAGACTCTAATCGAAGGGTAATTTAGTTACGCAAAGATCGGGCTGGGACGGTACAGGTTATTTTCCACTACAGACTTCTGTTATTGTACTTTTTTATGGTATAACTCAGGCACGAATGATTGACAAGACAAAGGGACCAAGAATGCAGTAGTGCCAGGGTCTAGTGATAGATGATTGTTTATCATTTATACTATCACCAGTTTCATATTATCTTGGTTGTCATGCCATTCCAGACCATTACTGATAAAAATATTTATGGTTACATTTTAAGGAGCACAGATAACCATCCACTAGAAAGCTTTGAGATGCTTGCTAAGGACAATGAGGCTGGTCAAAGGACACAGCATGAAACTTAAAAATGAGAGGAAATTCAGATCACTGAGAGTTAGTTTTCTTCACATCTACATCTCTGTGACACCCTCCGATAGCTTCCAGAAAATGTGCATGGGAGGTACATGTTTTGTGATCTTGCATGTCTGAAAACACTCCATTCTGTCCTGACTCTTGACTGAGTCTGACTGGGCATAGAAATCCAGATGGAGGTCTTTTCCCCCCAGAATTTTAAAGGGGGCCCTCCCTTTACACCATGCTTTAAGGTGGCTGGTGTTGAGGTGTCCGCAGTTCTCTGACACTGACTCTGTGCAGGGTACCCGGGGTTTTTATTTCTGGAACTTGTAGGACCTCTTTTTTCCATGTTCTGATGACTCACTGTGCTGAGCCTTGTGAGGGCCTTTCCTTTCAAACTCAAAGTTCATGTTTTTCAGCTCTGGAAAAGTTTTTTTTATTTATTCCTTTCTGATTTCCTGACTTGCGTTTTCTCTGGTCTCTCTTTCTAGAACCTCGATAACCGGATGTCGTGCTTCAAGGAAAGGCCTCAACTTATTTATCATTTCTCTCTCTTTTGTCACATCTCTGTATCTCTCCGACCTTCATTCAGGGAGAACGTGATGTTATCATTCCACACTTCTAATAGATCTTTTGATTTCTGCTTTATAAATTTTAAATTTCAAAGATTCATTTTTATTTGCTGAATATTTTCTTTAAAATATATTGCATGGTAACCAGAGTTGATTTAAAAATAAAAGATATTGCCTCCTATTATCGTCTCATGGATGTACTTGTGTATTTTCTTTCTCAGAGGATAATAATATCCCTTTTATTATTATTATTATTTTTAAGTTTTCTTCTATCTGCATTTGCTTCCTTCAAATTGCATTTGTTTTTTCCCTGTTTGCTTGTTTGGGACTCTGTCTTTCCTATCAGCAGACATTAATTCCTATTTGTTCAGTGTGAGACCCTCTACTAGAGAGGAAGCCTATAGGAGGCAGACATCCTGTCCTCCCAGTGGTTAATCCCTGGCACAGACAAGGAGCTCAAGAAACGCCCTTTGACTCAATGAATGGATGAGTTGGATGGGCATCGGATGCCAGAAATGAAGGCACTTTAGAGGTCACCTTCTCCACATCCTGATCTTATAGGTAGGTACTCTGGGCCCAGATTGGAGAAGGGATGTACCCAAGGTTACATGGTTCCTTAGGACAGGGCATTTTAGAACATTTTATATACCGTGAGAGACCCCCACTCTGTTAGGCAGGAGAGTTTGTTATTAGCCTTCCTGGAGGAGAGGAGCCCATTCCCCATCCTCAAAGACCTTGATTGCTGCCCTCAGAGTCCCACTGTGGAATGGCCTGAGGGGGCCTGAGGGCAGGAGAAATGAGAGGGCCCTGCCCACTAACGGCATAACCGAGTGTGCACACTGCTCTTCCAATCTCCCAGATCCCATCTCCACCAGGAGGGACAGCAGGACAAGGGCCACCAGGGCCCAGGGAGCCTCAGCTGAGAACTCTCAGACCCTCCATGGCATGTCACAGTGGGACACACCCCTGCTGAGGCCAAGGAGTGGTTGAGCACACCTCCAAGGATGGGGCTTATTACCTTCTAGACTGCCTCTCTCTACTCTCATCGGCTGAAAGTTCTCCCTGTAAAGGCCATCCCACAGGAGGTGATGCGAGCAGGCCAGCAGACAAGCCAGAGTTCAGCTCCCCTTTTTCCTCCCAGCTCAAAAGCTCCCTGTGGGTTGCCAAGCTCCCCCAAGCTGGGCTCAGGCCTGGAGATGGGGGACTTGTTGAGTATGTGGATTGCTTGATTGTCCCCAGATCACAGATGGAGGCCTAGAGGCCCTGTCATCATCCGTGGGTCCTCAGCAGCCCCACGACAATGGAAGGGAGGATAGGGGGGTGCGGGTCTAGGACCCCGTTCTGCCCACCCTGCTCTGGCACCTGTGGGACCAACTGGCCCGGTTTGCCTAAGCCTGAGGGGTTTTCTGGGATGCGGGACTTTCAACAGTAAAATCCGGCAGTCATTGGTCACCCTAGCAGGGGAGGTGGGATGCACTCCCCTCCCCCGCCCCCCAGCTTTGCTTTCCTGTTCCCTCTTCCTAAGCCCTCCCTGCCCGAAAGAGGCCCAGCCCTTCCCCCTCCCATTCCTCCCGCCCCTCCCTCCCACCCAGACGGCCAATCCCTCCCCAGCTGCTCAGCCTGACTCCTCCACCCCAAAGAGGCCCCACTCCGGATGACCAGGGCGCTGTCGGAGGCCACGTCAGCTTTTTCTGGAAGGCGAAGAAAGATCCTGGAGAAAGAGAAAATAGAGGGAGAGAGACAGCTCAGCAGAGAGAACCGGAGAGGAACTGAGAGATGGAGAAATGGGAGAAAGGGAGAAAGCAAGCAAAGGATCGCTGACAGCCAGGGTTAGACCTGAAGGTAGAGAAAGGAAGCAAGACGGAAAGGGGGATGGAGAGGAAGGGTCTCGTGGACCCTGGCGCTCAGATGTGCGGCCAGCTGGGGTGCTGTCGCGCCGAGAGGGGCAGGTCGGTCTTGATCCCAACCCCATACTCACACAGCTTGTTGGAGTCCTTGGGCGGAAGCTCAGCTGCTCAGGGGGGCTTGTATAAGTCTGTGGGTCTCCTGGGAGGAAGAGGCTGGCCTGGGCCCTTGAAAGAAAGAGGCTACGGAAGGAACTCCGCCGGGGCCTGTGAGCGTTTGTGTATGTTCGTGTGCTCACGGGGACTGGGCTGGGTGGGTGTCGAGGGGAGCCAGATATTGAGATCTGCCCAGACCACCAAGTTATGAGACTTGAGAAAGTCCTTCCCTTTCGTGGGCCTCAGTTTCTCTGTCCTATGTGGAAGCTGGATGAGATAGTCTAATACCCTTCAGCCCTACTGTTCTGCCATTCTAGAATTTCTAATGAATGTCTACACTACAGGGATCTGCATGCACGCATGTGTTCATGCAGTCATTTCTATTTGCAACGAGAATATGCTGGTTTTCCACATGTGTTTGTTGGCCGGTGCACTATGTATGGGGTGGCGTAAACAACCTCATTGTGTGAGCACCTGAGGCTGTGGGTGGGGGCAGCAGGGCAGGCCCCACCTTCCCTCCTGCATCCGCCTCGGCTCAGAGGCCCCAGCCCAGGCAGACCCCCAGGAGGTGCTCTCACTTCCGTTACCTTTTCCATTCTCCTAGGACCTCCACCTTCCTCTTTACACCCCTCTCCCTCGCCCAGCTGTAAGGGCCTCTCTCCTCCTCTGAGGGCTCAGTTCCTCAAACCTTGGAAACCAGGACATACCTTGGTGGTCTGTCCCTGCTTCTCTGGTCTCATGTCCTCTTGCCCCCTGAGACCAGCCCCACATATCACCTCCTCCCACTGTGGGGCGCTGCTCTGACCCTTTTCTCAAGATGGACTCTGTCCCCCTGTGTTTGCAGGGAGCATTTCCTCTTGTCTGTGGAGACTTGCAAATGCCAGCTTCCCAGAAAGGCTTTCCCTGACGACCTTATATAAACAGCCTTTGTCACTCTCTGTCCCCTCTTGCTGCTTTAATTGTCGTCTTCCCAACACTTACTCATGACGGGTCTGCGAGCATATCTCTTGTCCATCTCCCTAACATGCAGACGAGCTCCATGTGGGCGGGTACTTGGTTGTGTTTACTGCTCTACCTGCAGCCTGCCAAGGGGCTAGCCACTAAATGGCTGTTCAATAAATGCAGAGGATGCACATTTTAAGAAAGAAAAA
>PVJL010012612.1:0-36339 GCA_004026885.1 Lyroderma lyra | reverse complement strand
ACCAGTTGATAATAATATTACTGTTCAGAGCTTAAAACTCGCTTTCTGCGTCATTTCGTGTCACTTCTTCCCACCTTTGACTTTTAAATAGTCGGTTTGCTCTGCACTTGGATCGTGTTCTGCTCTGGCCCGTAGGAGGCATTACATCCCGCCAGGTGATTGTTCTCTTTGTACCGGACTTCTGACGTGTGTGCACTGAGCTCAGTGCTTCTTCAAAAGTGGTCCCAATCTGGGTCAAGGGAATACAGTGATTTGTGCTCTTCCTGCAACTTTTCTTTAAGTTTGAAATTATTCCCAAATAAAAAAGTCAGAGAAATGAGGAAACAAGTGATGCTCAGACCATCAGCATTAATTAGCATCTCCTGAAAACTTGTTAGAAGGAATGCAGGTTCTCGAACCCTGCCCCGAATCTGCTGAATCAGAACAATGGGGCCTGGGCAGTCCATTTGTACAGGTTCTTCCAGGCGATTCTGAAGCGCGATCGAGTGTGAGCCCCACCGCCTCCGCCGTGTGGGATACGGGCAGTGCTTCCTGCGTCTTTGTGATTTGAGTGTGAAGACATTTCCCAACGCTGGGCATACTTCGGAGGCTGGCCCACGGAGTCCTTGTGTCCGTGGGAACGAGGGACAGGAGATAGATCATGAGGACAAGGAGGAAGGGGAGAGGCAAGGGGGCATAGCCCTTTGGATAACAAGACAATTCGAGGAGGGGGCAGAGGAAGAGCACGGGGCGGGGGGCATGGTCGTCCCCCAGGAGACTGCAGCTTCTGTGTGACTGGTCTCGAGGGCTAACCCACCTTTTGTCTGACACTTTCTGTGACTGCAAATCCACATTAGAAATGGATAGAATAAACATCAGATTACAGTGACAACATTCTTGCTTATTTGTATATTGCTTTTTGTTTTTTGATTTTTGCTCCTTAACGGAGCAATGGAGGACATTTAGTGTCTGACCCCTGCGTCACTAAAAATCTAAATGTATAGACTCGAAGCTAGGTTTGGGAAAGACCCCGGCATGCTCTCACTGCACCGAGGTGGAACTTTCTGGGTGGCCTGGGCTTAGGCTGCTGCAGAAGGGCATCGAGCTTCACGGGAGCCGAGTGAAATGTATGAGACGTTCCTGAAGGTTAAGTGTGTGTGTACGTGTGGGGTGCGGGGAATGCGGGTGACCCCCTGTCTTCTTATTTTTCCCCTTAAATTAGGACTGCTTGTTTATCAGGTGCCAAGATTATTAGATGAAAGTATCAGTGAAATATATTTTGACCAAATATACGAGGGCTGTCTGGAAAGTATCCAGCCATGTACTATGAAAAGTAGAGGCGCTGAGGCTGGGTTTTCTGCGGACGGCCCTCGGGTGTTTGCCCTCTCAGCACCTGCAGACTGCTTGGATAACTACGTTTTTAACCGGTGGGGCTCAGTGTCAGCAGCTGCTTCCTCTGTGTCTGCCCTCGCTGTGCCTGGACTCGGACTCAATAGTGATGTGCTGTCCTTTTTGCAAAATGACATTATTGCTTAAACCGCCATTGATAGGACAAGCTTTGCAATTTTTGCTAATGGGAGGCAGGGGTTCTCACTGACACCCCGACCTCCCCACACTCACCCCCCCCCCCCCCCCCCCCCCCAGTGTCTGGGACAGAGAAGCCAGTTTGCCCCTAAGAGAATCAGCCCTCCTGCCGGTATGTGGCCTTGGGGCCTGTTCCCCCTGTCTTCTGGCTGCAGCGCCCGGCCCCTTTGACCATGGAGTCCGTCTCTCCTTTTGCTCCTGTCACCTGTCTTTGCAGCGTCAGACCCTGAGCAGCTCTTGACAAACATGACATGGGTAAAGGGGATGCTGGGTAGCGTTTGCTGTTTCGAGAAAGAACTGCCTGCTTTTCGTTTTCTCACCTCTTACTTCAAACCCTGAATGGACCCAGTCCTGCCCGCCCCTCCTGGACTTGGCCTCTGCCCCGTGTGACCGGCGAAGCGGGAGCCCTCGCGCAGGGGTCTGTGGCCCTTATCAGAGGGCGCTTCTGTCTAGGGCGTCCTCCTGCCTGCACTGGCCCCTGTGCTCACACCTCGCGTCCCGATCACCCCTTCCTCGCTCCTAAGGGTCCCCTCCGCCCTGCTGGTCCGGATCTCGCCCGGGCCGTTTCGTTGGCCTCCCTGGCACCCGGAGAGCAGCAAGTGCCAGGCGTCCCGGTGCGGCGGCCGCTCCGTCCCTCTGCGGCAGACGTAAGCTGCATCCAGTAGCTTATCTCCGCGGCGGGCCATCGCGGGCCGGGGGAGCGGAGGGGAGCGCCTGGCTGCCCGCTGCAGCTGCCGCCTTTTGAATCGCCCAGCCCCGCTCCCCAGGTGCCAGGCAGCTCGCAGGGTTTAGAATGCTGCCCATCTCTGCCTCTCCGCCCATTGATTGCAGCCTCCTAGCGCCTTTCCAAGGAGCCTTTTGTTGTGGAAGCTCTACATCCATGGTGGGGAAATTACCGGGAGACGCTCCCACAGCCTGCCCTCCCTCCCCTGGCCCTGCGTCTGTCTTTCCTTCCTTTGTCTCCTTCCGGAGCTAGGGTCAGAGTCCCCAGCCAGACTGAGAACATGCTCGCTATTCCAGGACCCAGATGCCAATATGTGGCCGCATCTGGCTTATTGGCAGGCATCGCCGGCAGTTGTGCTGGCTGCTGCTAGGCCTGTCATGTGGCCGAGCCTGCTAATGGGGGTCCTGTCACAAAACCGAGTTTCTCTGAGAATGTGGTTCCGACCAAGGAGCCCACCAGCGCGGGCACACCGCTCGGGGAGGACGGGAGTTCCGGGGGGCAGGGGGCTGCAGGCTGCAGCTTTGATGCCCACCCCGGACCCGTTTTGCAAAGATCCCCGTTTCCTGTGGTTGGAGTCTGCCCCTCACGTCACCTCACCTTCTTGTGCTGTTGGTGTTTCAGGTGCCTTAAGGCATGGAGCTCCTTGAAAGAGAAACACAAATCACTAAAAACGCCGAGATAAAATCCTGCTCCTCAGAGGCGCCTGTCTGGCACGGGGAGCGCATGATAACAGCTTGCTTTAGAAAGGTGACATTTCTGCTGAAGGCTGAATGATAAAAAATGCATTTTAAAAACTCAGCTCTTCCCTGCCTTCTGACGGTTGACTTCTGGAGTGAAGGCCACTCCTTCGGTGCGAAGGGTCTTTTTTGAGGCCAGCCTCCCCAGCCCCCAAACGCAGATGTAGTAACTTGTCATCATTGATGAGGCTGAGGAGCTTTTAACATTAATTCCCACACAATCGGGCTGTTAGTGCTTTCTTCAAGGTGCAAAAGCACGGGTGCTCAGCACGTGTCCCAGGCGTGGAGGAGCAGAGGCCGATGAGGACACAGGGTTTCCACCTGCAGGACTCGGGTCATTGGTGACGGGAGTACGTATGCTTCCCTCGTCCCCTGTCCTCCCCGCACGGGACAGGGCGAATGGTATGCTCGGTGTTTTACAAATGGGGGGACTGAAGTCCTGAGAACCCGACTTGCCCCGGTGGCACGGCAGGTCCGTGGGAGCGGAGCCTGGAAGTTGGGGACTGTAGTCCTGCCTCGGTGCGCAGCTGCGCCGGGTTCTTAGCTTCTCAGGTCCTGAGGGCAGGACCTGTGCCTGCGACTTTCTGCAGCTCTGCCCCCAGCTAGCCACCGCCACTCACTTGTGACCCATTTTCCACACATCTCTCCCAAACACACACGCATGCACGCACACACGCGCGCACACACACGCACGCACACACATAAATGCACACACATACATGCACACACATACATGTGTGTGTATACATACATACGTACATACATACATACAAGGGCCATTTACAAACTGAGGTCAAGTTCGTCCTGTGGCTGGCATAAGGAAGGAATCAAGAACAACCACATAGCAAAAACAAGCTGGAATTAAGGGACGATGGAAGGTGGCAGTGGTGGGGGCTGTAGCGCACTGCCCACGGGATCCCACACAGAAATGTACAGAACGACTAGATTGCAAAAATAAAAAATTCACAGACAGCATTTACAGCAAAACTGGTGACAAGATCCCACGAGTCTCCACATGCAAACAGGTGGGGCCCAAAGCCCCGTGAGCACAAGACTTGCATGAGCTGGGCATCCCTGTGGGAGACCAGAAGGAAGCAGCAGGGGCGCTTCTGGCCGGACCCGAGGATGCGGGCCCCCCCACAGGCACCCGGAAGCTCAGCGGACCGATGTGAGCGCAGCTGGAGGTGAAGGCGCTTTGCCCGCGAACACCTGGGAAGTGCCCCGAGTTGGCGGTAGGGGCACGCGAGGCGCTGGCCCTCCGCACCCGGAGGCGGGCCTGCCGGGACTGCCTGCGGGGACGGGGCCCTGTGCTGAGGAGGGATCGCTGGGAATGGGGTGGCGACGCGCAGTAAGGACGAAGGTCCCCTGCCAGGAAGGGAGGGAACTCGCAGAAAAGCAGGATGGCATGCTTTTTTTTTTTTTTTAAATACTTCCCCAAAACAACAGAAGAGGGAGCTCTACGAAGTTAGAGCCTTTTAAAATTTAAGCTGCCCCATTCTCATAGTTTAGGAAAAACGAATTTTACATGAAAATGCATAACAGAACATCAAGTTCTATAGAAAATTATTATAGGAAAAATTAGAATTAGGCATAGAATAATATCCTGACAGACGGTCAGAGCATTCCAGAAAGATGTGCTCACGAAATAGATGGAAACGAATTTACCGTTTCAACGTAATCCGAAAGGCAGTGAGAAAAGTACAGAGGACACAGAAGAACAACAGAAAGCATAATTAGAAGACTCAGAAAATAAGGTGATACCTCAGGAAAGAATTAGAAATAAAATTTAAAAATTGTTCCAGTAATGAAAGACATTTTAAAGTAGGAGGAACGAAAGCGAACAGATAATGCCTTAAGAGAATTACTAGGTGAAAAGGAAATATTTTTTAAAAATTTAAATTAAGACTTAAAGACTTAGTGCGGTTTTAGGTCGCCAGCAAAATCGAGGGGAGGTAGAGCGATTCCCATACGTGCCCTGCCCCCCGCCCCCCACACCTCCCTTATTACCTCCATCCCCCGCCAGGTGGTACATTTGTTAAACTGATGACGTACTTGGACACGTTATTACGCAAAGTCTGTAGTTTCCGTAATGGTTCACTCTTGGTGTTGCACATTCTATGGCTTTGCCTAAATCTAGAATGACATGTAACCATCATTATAGTAAGAGTATTTTCACTGCCCCAAAACTCTCTGTACCACCTGTTCATCGCTCTCCACTGGCCCCCAATCCCCACCACCACACACACACTTGGCAACCACTGAACGTTTTACTGTTCTGCTTTTTCTTTAGAAGGTCATAGAGTTGGATCATACAGTATGTAGCCTTTTTAAATTGGCATCTTGCACTTAGCAACATGTGTTTAAGGTTCCTCCATGTCTTCGTGGCTTGGTAGCTCATTTCTTCTTAGCGCTGAATAATTTTCTATTGTCTGGATGTACTGCAGTGCATCACCTACTAAAGTGCATCTTGGTTGCTTCTGAGTTTTGACAATTATGAATAAAGTTGCTATAAATAAATATTCCTGTGCAGGCTTCTGTAGGGATGCAAGTTTTTAACTAATTTGGGTAAATACTAAGGAGCACGATTGCTGGGTTGTATGGTAAAAGTATGTTCAGTTTGCTAAGAACTTGTCCAACTTCCTGAGTGGCTGTACCATTTTGATTTCTACCACCGATAAATGAGAGTTCCTGTTGCTTCACATCCTCATCAACTGAATTGTAAAATAATTCAAGAAAACCTTTCTAAAATTAAAAAAACAAATGGAAGGTACAAATGGAAACAGCACACTGCGCCATCGAGAATGTCAACAGCGTGACTTCGCCAGGAACAGGAAGAAAGTACCGAGAGCATCTAGAAGAAACAGTGCCTCTGACTTACAAGGGAGAAAAGTTGGTTTATCATTATACTTCTCAACAGCAGTGCTTTGTTGAGGAGGAAACATGAAACATGTTTAAAGCAAGGAAAGAGTGAGCCATGGATCCTACACACAGCAGAGCCTGCCTTGGAAGTATTAAAGGGCACAGACAGTGATGGACACACAGGTATTCAGGGAGGGTTGTTTCCACGAGCTCTTCCTGAGAAACCGAGTAGAGAATGCATTGTAGAAGTGATGAGAAACACACCAACATATGAACCTAAGTGTTAAGTAACAGTTCCAGTAAGAACCAGGCCCAAAAGAGGGCGAAAGGTGGGAGTGTAGTGTTGTGATGGCCATGTGGTCAGACAGTGTAGTAGAACTAATTTTTAAAATGGGGCAAGTTGGGGGTTCCCTGGTGGTGTAGTGGCTAAGGCTTCGGTGCTCTCAACGCTGCGGCCTGGGTTTGATTCCCAGCCAGGGAACCACCCCCCCCCCCCACCAAAAAAATAAATAAAATAAAATAAAATGGGGAAAGTAGGGAGAGGATATGCAAAAATTTTTAAATATTTCTGATAATCGTGGTGGTGATAGTAGTAGTGTCATTCTGAGACTTGACTGTGTAATGTCAGATAAAACAAGTAATGTTGGAATGTTCTGATTCTGTCATCCCCTCTTGCTTTTAAGAACCACAATTCTCAGAAGAATGGAAGGAGATTTTGATGTGAAGGAGAAGTGGCTCAGTAAAAGCTCTCTAGTGTATTTGAATTTGAATGGAAAGTATCAGTATGCATTTATGAGATGTTTTATCTTTGCATCAATAATATTTCCTAGTTTATTCCACTAAAAAGCCCTAGAAACAGTGTCTAATTTAGCAAGGAGCATCTCTAGCATCCACATTGGGGTTTTGAAATGCCATTTCTCTGTAAGATAAGTTCGGCCTTCTTGAGGAAATAAGTCTGGGGCAAGAAGTTTACAAAATGAAGTTGGAACATCTTAGGTAACGAGGAAGCTATCGAAGATTTCTGCGGTCATGCCAGAAGGCCTCAGAACCTTCTATTGGCCAAGATCCGGCAATCTGACCTTCAATTATGATGAGAATTGAAGTCAGTAATATATGTTTAATCCATAATTTGATAATGATGTTGAAAAGAATTGATCACCTTTGGAAAATCATAGGGAACCAATTTATTGTATTGAAGACTGGGAAACGCAGGGAAAGAGTCAAGAGCATTTATCCTGATTTTTATATGAACTGGGCCACTGGGCATCCAAATAGTAAACAAGGGGCATAGTCATCTATAAAATTATTCCAACTACAGAATGAAAAAGAGGTGGTAAAATTAGCATCTCACTGTTTTGTAACCCTCGGTGAATGGATACAGGCATTAGGCTTCAATGTCTGCTAAGACCACAAGAAGACAGCTGACAGTTTGTGCCTTCTGCAGTCCAGCTAAATACCACCTGCAGTCGTGCTGAAGGGATCCACACTGATCCTTAAGTGGACCGAGCTTCCATTTTGCAGGAAAGAAATACAAGGGACACGGGAACATGCTGAACTTACTTCCATGGGCATGCAGTCAGCCCCATGACGACACCGGGAAACTGTCGGCCAGACTGCCCGAGTTCTTCCGCGGACGAGCTGAAGGCGGGTGGGTGGGTGGAGGAGGCTAGATGAAAAGATACTGAGTTGTTTAAGGACAGATCTGAACAGCGTTTAGACAGGTACATTTGGGTGATAAACTGATGTTTCAGAAGCAAAGAAGTGATAGCTGAAACAAGATCATTTTTACTTTGGGGGAAGGGAAGGGTTATAACTGGGCGGGGCAGGTTTATCGGTGATAAATAAAGATGGGAATGGATGCTGGCTACTAGTACTGGACAGAAGTTTCTGCTAGCCTTTCGTGGTGTCTTTGTGCAATTTAGAAAAAGGCAGCCTTTTCTCAGGGCCCTGACTGCTTGCTACTGGCCCGTAAATAACAGAATCGATGATGCCTGTGACACGACAGGGGCCTCTTGGAAGGTGCTCCTGTGTGGTGGACAACCTGCACTGCGTCCCCAGTTGGGCTTGGGTCTCCGTGTTGGCTCAAGCTCATCTCTGTCTGGTGTCATTATAGACGGGGTGTTTTTGTTTGTTTGTTTGTTTGTTTTCAAGCACCATTTTGTTGTTTGAGGACATTTAGCAATCCAGTGGGATAGAGAAAGTGCTAGTCTAGGTCATAGTCTCTCGCTCATTTTAGCATGCAGTATTCCTGAGGCAGCATTAAGCACTCCCTGGGATACTATACAGGATTGGGAATGTTTAAGAGGACTGGCCGACCCCTGAGACAGCAAGTTCCGTGGGATGATAACCCTGCTCTGGCCGGCGCAGTTCGGGCCCTAGACCCACCTTGGCCAGGTCCAGACCTGGATTTGCCTTAATTCATCGCGTTCAGGGGGACAGACCCACAGTAGCAAAAGTGCAGAAGATTGTGATATAAATCAGAATGTCGGTTTATTAATTTTCCATAGTTAGTAACTGCTAAATGGTGGAGAGCGCTCGTGTTAGCTCTGTTCTCTCCGAACTAGGCAAGTACTTTTGGAACCAGGAGGTTGTGTGGCTTCCACCTGGTGGTGGATGATCCTAATGGTTGGTGACATTCTCGTCACGTGCTGAGCCACCCATCTCCACTCCAGGGAGATACCTGCCAGCTGGCCCGAAACACTTGTGTCAGCCGTGTCAACATCGTGCAGTACACACACTTACAAATTCTTGCTTTCTAGCCTGTCCCCTCCCAGGCTGCACGTGGGGAGAGGGAGCACCTTCTCAGTCAGCCAGAGCCTAGGCCGGCCCTAGCGACTAGCGGCATGACAACTGAAGCAGCCCTGTCACCTCCCCGGCAGAGAATTTCGGGGAAACGAATCCCACACCCCGAGCACCTTCTGTGGACTAGACACCAAGAGGAAGCAGCGGTGGTTCATGCTCAGGCTCCTGACACGTTGCATTTGGCCTAGCGAGATGAGGCTGACCGTACGTACTGTTAGAAACGGGACAGGACCCTTGTTTTCTGCCCCATTTAAAACGGGACGTCTGGTCAGCCTATGGCTAGGGACAGATTTAAATGTTCTTTGCCCACTTCTGGTCGATACATACATAGTGTGTGATTGGATCAGAGACGGTATCACTGGGCTCGTGTCTGAGCTGGCCAAAATGTAGATTCCTGGGTCTCTGTCTAAATTTAAGTTTTACTGGGTTTCTTTTCTTGGATTTTTGTGCAGCAGGACTAAACTGTACCTGAACCCCACCCATAAATTTTATTAGATGGGACTGGACACAGCCTTATCAGGCTGAAGCCTGCTGTTGGGGTGTGTATTTAGATAAACAGCAGTGACCTCTGCTGAGGGTGGCCCAGTACTGAGAAGTGGGACCACACACACGTCCCCACCCTTGCTGTGACGCTGTGGGGCCGTGGGGTGGGGTTGGCCTGGCGTTTGGTTTGTCTGTGTTTTGACCTGGCATGGGACATGGAACTCCTGCTGGGGCTCCAGGTTTCCGGGCTCCCCCGGCTTGGAGCTCAGGTGGTCATGGCGTGTGAGCCCCCTGCTGTCCCCCCGGCCTGCCAGCCACACGGCCACCGCCTTATCTTCTCACAGGCCTGGCACCAGGTCTGGAAACATAGTTTCTAAAATTAACAACTTCTTTCCATTCTGGAATTTTGAACTCACCTTTGGAACGTCAGCGAGGGCTTGGTGGTGACAGCAGAGGAATTAATCCGACGAGTCGGGTACTCAGGAAGAAGACTGCAAGGTCCCCTCCCTTCAATGTATGGGATCTGAAATGGAGACGATGGTGTGTATTTTGGATTTAGAAGAGTTCTGCAAAGAAATTCCCCCCCGCCCCCACCATAAGTTTTCAGTTTAATTGCCTGGCAGGGTGACAAATCCCAACACAACAGCGTGGAGCTGGGGCATGAGAAGCAGCAAGTGGATTTAAGGAGCCCATAAATAAGAATGAACCTTCCATTGTCCAAATTGAGTAGAAAGCACATCTAGCCCAATGCTGATAGAAGAATGGGACACACATAGGGGTAAGTTCTTCCCACTTTCATACAGCGAGATAATGGCTGTCACCTAACGGAGCCACTTCAGGAAAAGGGACGTTTCGTTTTGCCGGCCCTGACCAAGGAGCCCGTTGCCCCTCTGCTCCTTGCGGCCAAGGGCACCCTCTCGGGAAGGGCGGCCCGGCCCGCCGCGTGTTTAAGCGGCGCCCACGGAGCCTTTTCCTACAAAGCAAGGGCGGCACGAGGCGTGGGCAGCAGAGGCCAAGGTGGCAGCCACGTCAGGCGGGAGACGGTCACACGCGTGGACTTCGGGGGGGCGCCAGCCTTGCACTGTGCTCTCCTAAGAAGCACACTGGCACGTAACTGTTCTCGGAAGCTGTGTACTCTGGCACAGACGGGCCGGCCCTGAGCAGCTGAGGTTAAAGAACAGGGGTGACGTGAGCACCTGCACCCCGCATGGCAGGATGTCTGCGCCCCGCGGCCCCTCAGGTCTGGGCCACGCCTGCCTGCTGCTCCCCACGGGTTTCCAGCTGCCCCCCGAGCTGTGCTGCGTCAGCTCAGCTAAGTTTCTGGGTGTTTTAGATTTTGTCTGTAGTGTTTCTGCTGGTCCATCGTCAGCCCCCCCGGGCGCAGGTGCGACAAGGGCAGGTATGCTGGCTGGCAGGTCCAAGTTCACAGCGCAGTCCCTGGTCCTGGAACGAGGGGGAAGCCGGTGGGCTGACGGGGAATCAGACCCGGGCACGGACTTGGCCTCTGCGGAGCTCCACCGGGCAGAAGCCTCCCGCTTCCCTGTGCAGGTGCTGAGTTCGCCAGGGAAGCTTCTGGAGATGCGCTCAGCTTCCCTGCCTGAGCGCTGGGCTGTTGGGAAGGACTCACCCGGACAGGCAGGCCCGGGAGGGCAGTGCTGAGCTCCGCGCCGGTGCTGCGCCAGGGGCCCATTTCGTGTTAATTCGGTCAGAGTACGGTCATCGCTGGGCAGGTCTGAATGGTGAGGTGACGCTCAGTCCCTGGAACTTGTTGCCTCCAGCTGCTTGAGGACCCCTTTCCTGCAACCACTGCCGTGGCGTCCTCCCAGATGCCCCCCGATTCCTTGTCCCTCAAGGATGACACCGTCACACTGTGCCGTCAGACTGCGGGTCTCCGGGGTGGCATCTCTCCTTACGGCCTTAGGAGAGACCATCCTTTCCTAAAGGGACGTGGGTACAGGGAGTAGGACTCGCAGGTTAACATGATTCTTAGGACACAAAGGAAGACCTGCAGGCCTTCTTAAACCTCCTTGGGCAATTGCTCGGATTCGCTGGTGTAGACTTGAATAACACCCCTCTGACCAATGAGGGCTCCCCAACAACACTCCCTACAAAAGGCGGGGGTTGGGGGGTGAGGGGGAGGAGAAGGAGAGCAACTCACCATTAAAATCAGGCTGACCTCATCTTTCAATGACTCTGACCTGGCTGAGAGAAAAACCCAGAAGGAAAAAAATTTGAAAAGTTTACTTCAGGTTGAGAATTTCTAATTCCACCACTTTTGTGTGTGTGTGTTGTTGTTTGATCGACATGACAGCATCTCCTCATTATTATGGAAAATACAGGGTTGGTGGTAATTACTATCTGAGTATGAATGGGAGCAGAAGTGGGCACAGCCTGCACTGGCCTTTCTTTGACAAGGTATAACTTTCTTCTGAATTTCTGTGTTAATTAATGCTTATTTAAAAACCACTTTAATTGGTAGTAAACACCTCAACTTTTTGTACTCGTTAAAATGCAGCCATTGATGTGTGATGGATTTTTTTTTAAAGCTTAATTAACTTTCCTTCTGTATATATAACCTATAATAATGACAAACATATTGGGAAAAAATTACCCCTGCTTTTTTCCCTCCTCTCTCCCTACCCCCACGAGAAAGACATTTTTAGCTGTGGCTGTCTCACTTTGTTAGGATTAGATGCCATTAATTTGGCATTCTGGAGACAAGTAGGTGGCAGGAAATCAAAGCTTTTTGAGACACCGGTCATTTCTAAATCAAAAATTCATGTTCCTATGGGAGAAACAGTCTAATTTGTTTTTAAAGTAAAGAAAAAGTTTAAAGGAACAGGTACCCCAGATGAGTCAGGACTTACCCGTCTCGAGTATCTTTGTGCAAAACATCACATTCTTACCATGTTGTTGGAAATCTTTTCTTTTGGAGTGGTTCTAATTGCCTGGGAATCAAGTGGTGCATTCCTCCCCCTTTTCGTGAGGAGCTAGAATTACCGTGAAGGTAACAGAGCTACCTTAGAGAAACGTGGAAGACAGGAAACAACGCACTAGCCTAACACGATAACAGCTTTATTTATTTATTCATTTTTATTGTTAGACTTATTGGGGTGACATCTGTTAGCAAGGATTACATAGGTTTCAGGCATACAATTCTACAGTGTGTTGTCAACTTGTTGTATAATAAGTTCACCACCTAATGTGACTTCTCTTTCCCTCACCTTATATTTAGCTTCCCCCCTCCTCTCCCACCCCCTCCCCTTTCTCCCCTCCCTAACCCACTTGTCCCCAAATAAACATTAAACTATTGATTGTGTCCATGGGTTATTTGTTTGTTTGTTTATTTCTTTTTTCTTTGTTGCTTTCAGTTTTATATTCCGCATATGAGTGAAGTCATGCAGTTCTGTGTTTTTTCTGTCTGGCTTATCTCACTTAGCATGATGATCTCCAGGTCCATCCATTTTGTTGCAAATGGCAATATTTCATCTTTTCTTACAGCTGAGTAATATTCCATTGTGTATATGCACCACAGTTTCTTTATCCAGTCACCTGTCACAGGGCACGTTTTGGCCACTGTGAACAGCACTGCGATGAACATTGGGGTACATAAGTCTTTGCAGACAAAGGTTTTCAAGTTTTTTGGGTAGATCCCCAGAAGGGGGATTGCTGGGTCACATGGTAGCTCCATTCCCAATTTTCTGAGGAACCTCCACACTGCCTTCCACAGTGGTTGTACCAGTTTGCACTCCCACCAGCAGTGTACCAGAGTTCCTTTTTCTCCACATCCTCTCCAGCACTTGTTATTCCTTGTCTTGTTGATAATAGCCATTCTAACAGGGGTGAAGTGGTATCTCATTGTGGTTTTGATTTGCATTTCCCTGATAGCTAATGAGGATGAGCATTTTTTCATATGTCTGCTGGCCATTTGTATTTCTTCGTAGGACAAGTGTCTGTTTAGTTCTTCTGCCCACTTTTTAATTGTTTTTTTTTGTTGTTGTTGTTAAGTCTTATTCTTCTTATATTTTATATATTAGACCCTTATCTGATGCTTTGTTTGCAAATATTTTCTCCCATTCAGTTGGCTGTCTCTTTGCTTTGTTGATGGTTTCTTTTGCTGTGCAGAAGTTTTTTAGTTTGATATAGTCCCATTCATTTATTTTTGCTTTTACTTCCCTTGCCTTTGAGGACAGGTTCATGAAATCTTCCTTGAGTCCTAGGTCTATAAGTTTAGTGCCGATGTTTTCTTCCATACAGTTTATTGTTGCAGGTCTTACATGAAGGTCTTTAATCCATTTTGGACAACAGTTTTTTAATTTTTTTCAATCCCCTAGTATTGTCTATAGTGGGCACAAAATTGTTAATAGTAAAACCACAGTCAGCAGGTGTAGAAGGAAGTTGGCCAGGGCACTCTTGTGTAAAACAATTGCAGGAATGAGGAGGAATTGATGTTGTGGTTTAACAGCCATTGGATAGGAAAGTTGGGTTTTATCAAGAGGGGTGGGAGCAACAGCTGTAGGGCTCACGTCCTACCAGGGCCACAGTGGGAGATTTTCAGTCACTTAGACTCTCTATGGTCCCTCGTCATGGTCAAGAGGGAGACCAGGTCTCATCATTGGATCAGATTCTGATTTATTCTCTCCTTCAGATTATCTATTGCAGCTTCAGAAGAATCCTGAGGGTGTCTCAGTCTTAGATCGCCCTTCAATAGGGGCATCCAGGATGTGGGTCTGTTATCTTGGAAATCATGAATCTAGTGGGGGTGAATGATTCCTTGGACTTTCACTGCAGTGTTTGTGTTAAATGGAACCTGATAAGATCCCTTGCACCTCAGGTATAAGACCACCAACACAGGAAGTAGATGAGGCAATTGTGATATCTTCACATGGAGATTTGTGTCGTCCTGAAAGGTGAGATAGGTAATAGTTTCTGAGATTGGATGGATTCCTTTTACAGGACTGGATTTTTGACCATTCGGTTTTGACATGAAAGATCTCAGAGAGAAATGCTAAGAGGTCTTGTGTAATATATATGTTCTTTTTATATCCATCCATGGTCAATTTTGATCCATATATTTGACATCAATTTGATAATCAAATAAGTGGACTGAAACTAAGGAGTCCCAGAATATATGTTCCAAAGACAACCTTTATTTGCCTTTGCTATGGAGTCCTTAAAGGGAGCAGTTTTAGAATTTTCTTGTCTTTCGGAGGCCTCTTTCTGCCAGTAAAAATACTGACCATTGACTCTTCGAAGCCTTTGAACCCTTTGATTCTGAAGTGTCATGCAGATGGATTTTGTTACTCGTATGCCAAGTTCACTAGAGTGGCCACTGAAGTTCTTGTCCTTCATAAGAGGCCACCAGAGCTTCAGATTTTGGATGCTGTCAGCACCATGCCTGTACCGGTAAGAAGCTCAACAAAGACCTGGGGGACCAGTGACTGGCTGGGGACTCCCTCAGCATCTCAGCACTGCGTACCCATCTCCTCGTTGACATAACCCGGCACTCAGATAATCACGGGTACATTTTAAATGTATTTCCTTCAAGTCTTTTATGCACGTTATGTACAGTCACACCTCAGTACTCGATGGCATTGACCCTCGTTGAATTTGGCACGGGATACATTTGATGGGAAAATTTTGTCCCTGTCCACATCGTTTGTTTAGTACTCTGCCGTGCATCCCGGAACCAATTAACGATGAGTGCCAAGGTACCCCTGTACTGTTATGTGTACAATGGAGATGATTCCATCTAGAAAACTTTGCATCTTTTTGTTCACCTAACATTGCATTGTAAGTAATTCCACGTCCCACTACACGTTCTTCAAAATCAGCGTCTTGCTTTACCCATTATATTCTATTACATGATGTCCCTGCTTTTGTTTGTTTGTTGTTTTAATGATTCCTCTTTTGCTAATCACTTACATTATTTCTAATTCTTGCTGTTAGAAGTAATTTTCTTTTCTGGAACCTGTCTTTGGGAAACAGGCTGAAACTGATACAAAATCTTTATTACTACTCCAAGTTGGGATTTAAACTTAAACCTCTTGCTATATACTTGTCAAACCAGTGTCTGGAATACGGTTGCACTTTGTTCTGGCTTTATGGAGCTATTTTTTTTAAAGTTCAACATCCAAACCCCATCTCTAATCAGTGGAGTGCTCTGCTTCATGCATTTTAACTCCACAGAAGGGCCTGGTGCACGTAGCTGAGCTGGACAGAGGGATCAGAACACAGAGTAGGGGAGTGGAGGAGTTGGGAGTGATGGCTGGGGGCCCAGATGGTATCAGGGTTTCTGGTGTCTCAGGTGAGGGCAGATCCCACCAGCCAAATGTACACCACAGATTTCCTGGGGATGGATTCCTCCTACGAGCTCCTCTCTCCTTTGTCCTCTGCCCTCCAGTTCTCCTGCTTTTCTGTACCAGCTGGTTTGCTCTTCCATCCACTGTTTTGACCCTGTAATGTCCAAGAATCTGGCTGCCACTGCAGACGGGGCTGAGGTTGGTATGGAGGGGAGACAGGCATTTCATCACGGCTGACAGACCTTGTTCATTACTCTAGTAGTCAGGATAAGCTAAGTAACAAACAGCACAATGTCTTAGCGACTTCACCCAATCAAGTTTATTGCTCACTTGGGTAGCAGTCTGTCATCCAATGGGACCTGTGTTGGCCATCCATCTGCTTGGATTTTGTGGCACCTTGATCTTAAGACAGGATTGCAGGATGGCTGTGCCGGGCGGTGGGTGTGCTGAAAGTTGAACATTTCTCTTAAGGGCTTCTCCCTGGAAAGGACACACAGTTACAGCCTTTGGACCTAATTGCCAGAGGTCAGGAAAATGTGGTCGTTTATATGTCCAGGAAGGAAGGAGAACTGGAAATACTGGTGAGCATTCTTAGGATGTCTATGTGAATGACCAAAAAAAAAAAAAAAAAAAGATCTTCAAGTATACTTCCAACCCAGTCATTAGAGAAAAGCATCACTATTAACTGTGTGCAGGCAGCGTCAATAAATAGTGACTTACGAGAGCATCCATCACATAGACCTTGCGTGTCAAATTTGTTGTTAGGAGCTCCCTGGTGGTGTAGTGACTAGGCTTCCACGCTGTCAGCGCTGCAGCCTGGGTTTGATTCCCAGCCGGGAAACTACCCACATTAAAAAAAAATGTTGTTTACAAATAAGTGAAGCTGTACTCCTCATGATGAAAACAGTCGCATCAAATTAATTTTGATTTCATGATGGTGCTCACGGTAACTCAGGACTCTGCCTGTATTTTCTGATACAAACTGCATTCCTTAAAGGAAGCGTGCTGGGACTTAGCTAGTGGGGAAGGACGACCAGGCGCTTTGGATCTGTGTGCCCCGGCTACCTGTTGTGGTGGTCAAGTCCTGGAACTCACCTGCCGTGTTGTGCAGGGCTGTAAAGCAGCATCTGGGCTCCGTGGGAAAGAGGGCGGTGACTCACTCACTCAGCGGCATTTACAAAGCGCTGACTGCCTTGCAGCTCTAGGGACCTGGGAGGAGCAGGGTCACTCGGCGAGTCACTCGGCGATGCCTGCGCGCACGCGCCCTCGTCCGTGCGTGGCGGGCGAGGGCGGGGCCCCGTGATTTTCGTGCGCGCGCCCGCGTCCGTGCGTGGTGGGCGAGGGCGGGACCCCGTGATGTTCGTGCGCGCGCCCGCGTCCGTGCGTGGTGGGCGAGGGCGGGGCCACGTGCTTTTCCTCCGTCTCTGAGCAATGTGGCTGCTCGGTTAGTACCAGATGAATTCGGGCAATAGACATCGTTGCGTACGGGCTGGAGTAGATTTGGAAGGGTTTTCCCCCTTCCGGGTGAGTCCTGCGGAACCAACCCTGTGACGTGTGTTTTCGGGGTGTCAGTGGGGTTCCATCTCCTTTTATGCTTCTCTTTCCCTCGGTCAGCAGTTCCCAACCTGTGGGTCGCGACCCCTTGGGGGGTGGAACGACCCTTTCCCAGGGGTCGCCTAAGACCATCGGAAAACACATATCGGACATTTACATCACGATTCATAACAGCAGCAACATTACGACGACAATAATGTTATGGGGGTCCCCACAGCATGAGGAGCTGTATCACAGGGTCGTGGCCATAGGCGGGTTGAGGACCACGGCCCACGCTCGTTCCTTGGCTGCTGCGTAAAACTGCTTTTCCTTATTGGATCCCGGAAGCCGTTCCCTCACCCGAATCTTCTAGTTTCTCTGAGAGCGTATACCAGACGACGGGAACAATGTTAACCCCGCCCTGCGTTCCTGTAAGGTGTGTGTGTTTTTAAATTTAAATCCAGCCGGGATGGAGCAGCCACCCCTCCTCTTCAGCGGCTTGGGCAGGGGGATGCAAAGACGATTGGGGCGTCCACGGGGCTGGGTCTCAGCAGGGGCCCTGGGATGGTGTCTCCGTAGAATCGGCCCATGAACCTCGGGTGAAATGGTCACCAGCACCAAGAGGCTCAGCGGGAGCGGCCGGTCCGCGCGGGGTCCTGGTCCCCCTTCGCCCCGGGCAGCGGCTCCTCTGAGCTCCCCCAGTCAGTGGGCAGCACCTCGAGGACTGTAGGATGATATTGGGCTATTGCCAAAACTAAAAGGTAGAGGAAAAAGGGACTGATTTCTCACGACAAACGGGAAGCACACTGTGAACACATTTGCCTTCTCCATCATTCTGTCTGTGTCACAAACACAAGTCTAGGCACGAGGTTTCCGAACTATTTTCCCGGTGGGCGCCCTCTGAATATTGAGTACTCGTAATTATACTGACGTGTATAACAGACTGGAAATACCGTATTTTGCTGTGTATGAGACACACTTTTTGCCCAAATTTGTGAAGGGGAAAAATAAGGATGCACATTCTACATGGGTTACTACCCAGGTACAGGCAACTCTGTCTCTATATAAATGTTTTCGATTCTTTTATTTATGCTTATGAGTTTCAAGTGTAACTCTAGAAATCAATAATGATATCCGTATGCAAAACAATCCCTGGAATGTAATAAACGTTTTTTATATAAAATATTTTATACATAAACTCTCTTGTACCTTGTTTCTGTTCTTGTGTTTTGTAATTATCTGTTATGAATACATAAAATACCTTGTACCATCATATGTTAAAAAATAAACGCTAAATTTCTTTAATAATACACAAAACAGTCACCTAAATATAAACAAATAAAATTTAGAATTAAAAAATTAAAGCAAAAGATGAGGCCCAAACTGCAAGTTTCGGCCAAAAACATGGGTGCACATTATACACAAGAGCATGTCAGTATATGGCAATATACGGTATTTTCTCTGATGGCACCCACTGAATATTGAGTACTCATAATGATATATATGAACAGATTTGAAACTAGATATTAAAACACCAGGCCTGTCTGCTAAAAGACATTTTAGAGACATTTTGGGACACTTTCTGAAGCTGTTATTCTCCGAGTATTCATTATCTGAGTCCCCAGTTGTATATGGAAAGAAAAGTCATTCCAATAAGAAAATTCTTCGTCGTAACGTGACCACTTAGAAAATGAGTCTCCACTTAAACAGCTCTCTCCGTTTAACACTGGAGTTTTAACCCTGCCCATCGGGGTCAATGTCTTTAACATTTTTGGCTCTCTGTCCATCTCAGCTAATTTCAGGGTATGAGAAGCGTTTGACAACACTAATGAAAATAAGATATAAATAGACGGCAAAATGAAATCCGAAATCTTGAAGAAGATCCAAGTTTTCCGAAAGTTGCTGGGGGTGATACAGTGATTCAGAGAAGTGCTCTAGCCACAGGCAAAGCCTTGCACACCTGGGGGTCTGGCAGAGCAGGGTTAATTAAAAATCCAAGAAGAGACTTTGAAATGGATGGGGACAATATAGGTGTTTGAAAAGGGAATTATCTGAGTGCAAAGAACACTGATGCAATACCCGAGTGCTTAAAAAACAACCTGCTTTATTATCTTCATGCCACGAATGATGTGAAAAAATGTCGGACTCCAGAGGAGCCCGAGAATTCTTTAGTCCAGCTGCCCCACTTCCGAGCTGGAGACGACCCAGAGAGGTCAAAGCACATGGCTGGAGCAGGGCTAGACCTTGGATTCGCCCCCTCTGCCCGGTTGGGTCACTCCCGCTGGCGTGTCTGACGCCCCTCTTCCCACACCTCATGTCCCGCCCGGGAGCACATCCTGTTGGCCTCTTCCCAAATGGACCTGGAACCCGATGGCCTCTCCTCACCCCCACTGTCCCTCCCTCCCAAGTCCTCCCCCTGGGTTGTTGTAGGAGTTTTCTCACTGGGCTCCCACTCGCACCCTTGTCCCTGGCTTGTCTGTCCTCCACATAGCAGGGGTTTTCTTTGTCGTTATCCATTAGCACTGGAGAAGGGAACTTGGGAGCGGGACAGGTGAGGTCAGGAGAGGGGGAACTCAGCGGAGATTAAGAGCTGTGATCACAGTGGAGGGACATTAGGCCACCATCGGGAAGAAGTGTGTGACCTCACCTACAGAGAGGCAGGTGGGTGTCACCCCAGAGCAGCTGAGAGCTGCATGGCTCTCTTCCCAGGGACCTTAGGTGTCTGGGAGCAGAAGATGACTTGAGATGACCCACTTGGCTTTTATAACCTTTGATTCTGGGTTATTCCCCTAAATTTCGGGGTAAGCAATATTTAACTCACTGTGTCGGCACATGATCTAACAAATTGGCACCGGCAAGATTTTCAGGGTAGGAAGATTCTAGAGTCTCACCAGTCCCCACCTGCACTGTAGAAACAACTTGGGGAAGTTTGGAGAGTGGGCTAAAACTCCATCTCCTGCCCTTGGCTTTGCCCCGCAGACACTTGCCCGTAATAGTCTGCAATGGGGACTTTCCCTTGCATTACAGAGTGAGACCTCAGTCCTGATTGGAAGATGAGTGGGCCTCCTGACTGCCATCCCGAGCAGCTTCCCGGGGCCCCACGATGTGAGGACAGGGTAATGGTGCCCAATTTTGCACACTTCAGATCCATTAGTAGCAATTACCTTTCTCGGGGTGTTTTGAGTTAGTTTTAACATAGCATTCTTACAGTTGGTGGATAATGACAGTAATAATGTACACAACATTTTCAAGTCGCTGTTTTTCGCTACAATAACACCATTAGGAGGTCTATTTAACAGATGCATTTCATGCTAAAAGTTAAGGTTGTCATGATTCCCTTCCCCCATGCAAACCTTAACTGCTGTTTTATTCAATAGAAATTTTTACTCCAAAGTTTCTATATATATATATATATATATATATATATATATATATATATATATATATATATATATATATATATATTCTGGGTCTTCCTATTGAAACAGGATGGTTGTGTAACTGGTTTGACCTAGGATTATTGTTTAGTTGTTCTTATTTAGCTGTCCTTTTAATGACATGCAAGATGACCCAGAAATCCAAAGCTCACAAAAATGGAAAACACATGTATTTTCTAAAACTCACTTGGGATGTGTCTGAGAGGTTACTGGGTTTTTCATGATGGCTTCAAGACAGATGGATGACCCCTGAGCGATCCAGGGGAGGAATGTCTCAGGGGGGGTGTCAGTCTGTTCTAGTGACTCCATCGAAGTGTGTGTGTGTGTGTGTGTGTGTGTGTGTGTGTGTGTGTAATGCTCCCGATGATCCAGGAGGTCTGTGTTTACTCCTCCCCGCTGCCCCACTCCCTTCTGGAAGTCATCTCTGACCACCCCAAGCCACCAGAGAGCTCTCCCCTCAAGCCCTGCGTCTCTGGTTCCCAGACTCCCTGTTGGACGCTCTTCTATGTGGATTTCTTCCGTTCTCAACTCTCGTTGTGCGGTTTTTGAGTGTCCCCTTTGTAGCCAGTCACTCCTGTGTCTCATGGTCCTGCCTTGATGTCCTAGGGCTACCATGACCAAGTGACACAAACAGGGTGGCTTGAGACAACAGACACGTCTTCTGGAGGCTAGACGTCTGAACGCAGGGTGTCAGCAGGGCCACACTCCCTCCAGGTCCTCTAGGAGCAGGTTCTTCACTGCCTCTTCCAGCCTCTGGTGGCCCCAGGCCTCCTTGGTTTATGGCAATGTAACCCTGACCTCTACCTGGCTCTTCACGTGTCTCCCTGTTGTGTGTCTCTGTCTCTTCGCATGACATTGTTTTTCTAAGGACACTAGTCATATCGGATTAGGGACCCACCCTAATGACGGCATCTTACCTGGGTTGTGTCTGTAAAGGCCCTATTTCCAAATAAGGTCACATTCACGGATAACAAGGGTTGGGACCTCAACGTACCTTTTGTGGGGACACAATTTAACTCATACCATCCCTCAAGTAAATTGTCACCTTCTTGAAGCCTGGGGTGTTTGATGAACCCCCTTGCAGCGGCGTTTCCTAAGCCCTTGGTTATGGCACAGGAATCCTTAGGTTCCTGTGAAAAAGAGTGTCCTGTTGTCACACACAGGAGAGAAACACAGCGTCTATGTCCCTGGCCTGGGGACTTAGATGCCGATTAGCATACTGACGGCTCTGAGAAATCTTGCTTAAGTCAAACTTATTCTCACTCGCCTTTTTGACTGCAGCAACGTTTCCTTTTGGCTCCACTCCCTCCATGAACAATAACGGGGTACGGGCCATTATGTCCCACTTTGGGGGCGCTAGGCCCTTTGAATGTCGATTCTGCCGAACGAATCACCCCAGATGAGGTGAACAGAACAATACGGCAGTCAGCTGAGTATTTTTTTTTCATAGCATGAAATGGGCACTGAAAAACAGGAAGAATTCTTAAAAGACTCGATTCTGAGTGACCCTTGAATTCAGCCAAGAGTCGGGCAGCACGCCCCGGCCGGCCACCTGCCCCTGTGCGGGGTGTGTCCTCGTTTGAAGGCGGGGACGGGCGTCTATCGGACACCCTGCAGGGACAATGGCTGTGTGGGCCCGGGGCTTCAGCCGGGAGCATCGGTGACGCCGGGGACTCCTCGGGCTGCTCTGTGCTTCCAGTGCCGCGATTGTATTTATTCGATGTTTTTATTTTTCCTTTGGAGACTTTTTATTTGCCACTTACCTTGGACATACAGCAGTACGGCGTTGCAGGTGTACAGCGCAGTGATGAGACGTTTCTATCACTTACGACATCCTTATTCTGGCACATCGGGTCCCCTCTGACCCCACACGTAGTTGGGGTGTCACCGACCGTGTGCCCTGTGCTGCCCGTTACACCCTGTGGCTACACTGTGACTACGAGTTTGGACGCCCCGATTTCTTCACCCTTTTTAGCCACCCCCCTGCCCTCCTCCCGTCACCCCCACCAGTGCCATGATTTTAAATGAAGTGACAGGGTGGGGGGCTGCCTGGGAAAAACGTGATTTTCTGCTCATTTTTAAAGGAACAGAATGACGATAGTCTTTCAGCCACAACACCAAATCTTCTCGACCCTTTCAACGCCACGTGGGTTCTTTATGCAGCTTTTTGGAGAAAGGGTGATGCCAGCAGGGCTCCCCAGTAAGCTTGTGATGGTGGTTTGCTTTCGCTCTCTGTCCCTGGATGTGACTTGAGGGGTACACATCCACTTCTAGCCTGGGCAGAGCCCAACTAGGGAGACCCATCTCCTAGTAAAAATGTCACGTTAGATATAAAGCAGAATAAAAATGTTTCTTAAGTCGCAGGCAGGTCCAGGTTTAAGGTACACTGGTCTCTAAAATGGACACGTTAAAGGGCTATTTTTCTAAAATACACAAACTGGAATTCCAATCGTAACTCCTCCTGCTGGGGTTCAGGCGGGTCTTCGTGACAGAGACCTGATGCCACACCACCTTTTCAGGCGCCTCGGTAGACTTGTCGCGTGGCTGAAAGCACGGGCTTTGGAGTCAGAGAGACCTGTGCCCCATGCTCATGGCTGTCACTCCTCCCCACCACGCTGAGCTTGTACGGGGGTCTCCTTCTGGGGCTTCAGGTTCCTCATCTGTAAAGCGGGAAGAATGACACCTTCCTCAAATGGCTACGGTAGATGATCTCCTTAAAGCTCTGTCCCTGGCACGTGAAGAGTTTAGTTTAATGTCCGGTGTATATACGAGGGGGGACCCCTGGAATTATCTCCTAAAGGGCACGGCCCTGGTGGTCCAGGCTCCCCCGCTGGGTGAGTGTCCTGGGACCCCGTCTGCACCCGGGGACCAGCCGGCGTGGCCGTGAGAGGCTGCGTGCGGCGTCAGTGAACTGTGTTTTGGAGACTTCAGCGCGTTGGCCCGTCTCCTGACGGGTGACGGACACGGACGACGTGCGGCCTGACGACGCGCCTGCCCACCCCGCGCTGAGCGTGCAGCAGTGTTTGGCCCAAAACGGCTTCACCCCCGTGCCCACCCTCCCTGTTCCCTGGATCTCGATCCAAGGAACTTTGTTTGTTTCTCCAGATGGAAAAAAATTCTTCAGAGGGAAACGTTTTGCCGATGTGGAAGAGGTGACACACAAAACAGCAGAAGCACTAAAAGGCATCAAACTCAACGAATTAAAAAGCTACTTCGAACAGTGGAAAAGGTGTCTTGATAGGTGCATTGCAACGAACAGAGAGTGCTTGGAAGGTGACTGAAGTTTAAACACAGGAGAATAAATGCACAATTTTTTATAAATAAATTTTGGGGTTTTTTTGGGGTCCCCCTCATGGGTGATTATTGTAAGTTTGCATCCATTTAACAATTTATTGAGTATCCAGCTCTGTGCTGGTCACATGGTAGGGGTGAAGGGGACAGGCTAGGTCGCTACCCTCAGGAGCTTGTGTGCTAGTTAGGGAGCAGGCAGGTAAAGGACTGAGCAAGGTGGTTCAGATCGGGACAGTCCCCTCCAGGGAGCGAGCATGGCGTTCTCATGGAGAGTTACTGCGGTGGCTATGGAGGCGGCTAAGGGGGCCCTGTGGACCGAGCAAGCATTAACTTAGATACAGTCCAATGTGAATCCTTAGCTTGGTGCTCGACACATGCTAAGCTCTCAATTCATGATACCTGCTATTGTTTGTTATTATTATTAACTGTCACCTCTCCCTCATATACTGGCCAGTGCGTGAAGGCAAGAAGAATACATTGCCAAGGTCAAAGAAGCGGAGAGGGCTTTGCAGACAGCCGTGGTCGCACTGGATGGTCAGGGAGCGTCTGTTCATAAGAACTGAACGTGTTTGTCTCTCTCCCCATCTTGTTGGATGGTACTGAGCACCTTTGCTGCTGGACATCTCACCTTGGGTTTGTCATCTGAGCCCTCCCTCCTGGCCATCATGCCAACCATTAATCTGCTACGACTGTCGTGTATCTTTAAGTTAGTATCTTCCTGATGGTTATGGTTGTGCAAGTTTCAATTGATGTCCATTCGGAACTGAATGCAATTAGATCCTGCTTTCGTTGGAGGGCAATGAATAGGCCAAAGCGCTTCCTTGCAGGGCTTATATCCAGTGAACAGGAGGTGGATTGAAATAGAGCCCCTCTAACTCCTGTTTCTGAGCCTTCTCTGAGCAGATAGCCTATCTGCCGGGAGAGGAGGGAAGGATTAGGGCCTGAGGTTGGGAGTTTGGATGAGTAGGACAGGTGGCTTCACTGTGTCACACCTAGGAGTGACACAAGGCAAGTGAAAGTGCAGGAGCCAACCTCGGTGACGCACCCGGGAAGGCAGAAGGCTGCCATCTTGCCCACGACTCGGCGCCTTCGCTGAGTTACCTCGGGGAATCCGCTGACGACCGTATTACCCGGCAAATTAGGGGAGTGATTCAGTCAGGTGTATTTATCATGAAGAGAACTGAAGATAATTAATACACTGCATTGAATGCAAATTGCACCCATAGCACTTATCTCATTTTCAATTAGCACAAATGTTACAGCGCTGCGGGCTTGTTATGGTTTTACCATGGCTGGGTAATTAATTTCTGTGTGCCACATATCAGCCACCTGGTAATGCCGTTTATTAATAAATGTCACCCCAGGTATCGGTTTGTTAGAAGAGGCAAATGAATGGAATGCGCGGTTGTCTGCCCTGTGCAAATCTATTTTACACCTCGCTGAATCTTTTCACTTGTTTGTTTATGGACGAGAGTGACTCCTGAGATTACAATTGCAAACCAAGGGAACCCCCACCCTCATGGGGCTCAAAGCGTTGTCATAGGCGAGTTTCTGGTGTTCCCGAAATCCTTTCCCCCACCTGGGAGTCAGAGAGGAGGGACTTCTCCCGGAGCGCCTCCCGCCTCCCAGCGCAGACGCACCCCCGCGGGCAGCCCCGGTCACGGCCCCCGTCCGCGAGTCCTTGGGGGACAAGAGGTCTCACAGACCCCCCGACTGTGCCCTGTCCCGTCTCATCCCTGCTCCCAGCTACCCACCACGTGAGTAGGTGGGAGGGTTTGGCAGCTTTAGACGAGGGTGGGCGGAGGAGCAGAAGCCCCATGTGTCTGTGAGTTTGTCCTCTTTTCCCATAGTGGCAGGTGACGTTAGATTTTTTTAAATTTTATTTTTGGTAAACATATAAGTCACTGAGCAGATTCTGACCACATGCCTGCTAGGGGTCAGACCCTTTCCACAGCAGAGGGGCTGTTGGTCCCAACTCCATTTTACCAACACCCCTGTGATGACAGCAGGTTGCCCAGTGAACAGTGTCCTTTTCCTGACCAGTCGGGACCCCACTCAGACATCGGCATCCCCACCCCGTAGATCGTACTTCTCCTCGGGTGCCTTCGGGCATCCGTGTGAGCAGTCACTGAGCCTGGATAACTGCGTCCAGACAGCTAAAGCCTGGACTGTAACGCCTGGCACTTAGAAAGGACCTGGTGCCCGTTATATTGTCCCAGGGGCTCCTCCAGGGAAACGCTGGTGGTCGCCGTCCGGCTGGCGGACATTGGTTGAGCACCCCTGTCCCAGGCACCGTTCTAGTGCTGCGGATAAAACACACAAACCCTGGTCCGAGTGAAGGACACGTGTCGCTGGAGACGGGAGATGAGCGGGGGGCGTGGGGCCTAACGCCCCTCGGAGAGTGCGAGCGCCCCAGGGAACCCTCTGTTAGGGAGGGCCGGCTGCTGGTGGGAGGGCGTCTCGGCTTGGGGGCTTCGGGGGAGTCCTCCCCAAGAAGGGGCCTCTGAGCCCAGATGTGAAGGCGGCCAGTCTGACCCTCGCACGTGGTGGGGAAAGGAGCCCTTTAGACAGAGGGCGGGGCGAATGGAGAGGCTGTGAACTGGGGGGTGCCTGGAGCCCCGAGGAGCCCCGTAGGCCGGGTGGGGGTTACGGACCCGGTGGCTGCTTTTAAGAGCCTGGTGTTTCACTCTGAGGCAGGATGCCACAGGAAGATGTTGGGAAGAGGAGGGCCAGGACCTGGCTCTCCGGCCTTATGTTTAGAAATAGGCTGTAGGAGGACCAGGGCAGCAGCAGGGGGCCAGTGAGGAGGGTGTGCTGCTTTCTTACTGCTGCTGTAGCCAACTCCACCGACCGCGTGGCTCACAAGGACTCAGGGTACCCCTTCGCAGTTACGGAGGGCAGCGTCCTCAAGTCCGAGTGTCACCGGCTGCGTTCCTTCCGAGGCAGCCCCCTCCCCGCCCTCCGCCTCCTTGGCGCACGGCTCCTGACCGTGGGGTCAGCACATCGACGTGGGCCAAGGGCGAAGCGGGCGAGAAGGTGTAGATGCTGATGACGCATCAAGCGGCCTCCCCTCTGGGGCCGATTTCAGTGTGGAAGCTTCCATCGTTCTCTGGGCCTGTGCTGAGGGCATCCTCTCTGTCACCATCATGTCAGCCGACTTAAGGTCTATTTCTCAGCCCTACAGTTTGCCCACAAACCAAGGAGCCACAAGCAGCTGTGGTGGGATGGGACTTTGGAAGCCATCCGGTCCCCACTGTCAGTTGATAACAAATCCCTGCTTTGTCCTGGGCCCACTGGGAACATCGTGGGTCGTTGCTGTGTGCATTTCGTTTGGTTTGGTGTGGTTTTTACCCACTTCATCTATTTATTCTTTGAGTCATTCATTCAGCACTTCCTGGGCGTCTGTGGAGGGCACTGCTCTGTGTTCTGTAAAAGGAGACATAGAAGACGTGAGTCATCATTCTTAGCCTTGGGACATGAGGATCTATTTGCAGTTCCTTTAGATGAAGAACTGGGGGACAATTACAGAACCGAATGTAAGTGGGTGCGTGGAGACGAGATGCAGGGTTCGTGCATCGGCACCGAGGAAGCGAGGCACGTGCAGAGGCTGCTGGGGAGAAGTAACAGGTCGTGGAGTTTTGTTTTGTAATCGGGAGCCAGTCAGAGATCGGCCAGCTTTGAATTTTGCTAAACGTAAACACCGCAAACGTTCTGCCCGTGTCTGGTCGCCCCATCTCATAGCAAGCGGACGTGTGAGCTTTCAAGATAGAAAAACGACACGATCTCAGGATGAAGGGGAGACCTTCGAATTAACCCCAGTTACCTTTACACAAGCAGCGCTCCGGCTTCGTCCTTCCCGCCTCACGGAGGGTCGTTACGGCGTCATTGCGGGTTGGCACGAGTCCCTACACCTCAGCCCGGGGACGGCCCGTGTGGGCTGTTCGCAGCCTGCGTTTCTGACTCCATTGCACGTGATTCTCGCTCTTTCTCTGGGCTCCGGCATCGGATGCCTGGTGACCAGACGACTAGGGTTTGGTGTCAGCGAGCACCAGTGCAGACCAGTTGGTGTTGGGGCGTCTGGTCATCTTGTGGGGAGCCAGTGATTGGCTCAAGCGATAATCTAATTCTACATGAGATTTTGGGATTTCCCGAGGGTTTCGGTCATCACGCTTGTGTTAGTGTCCTGTGGCTGTTACAACAAAGGACCACACAGTAGGTGGCTTAACACACCAGAAACTCACTCTCAAGTCTGAAACCAAGGTGTCGGCAGGGCCTTTCTCCCTCCGAAGGCCCAAGGGAAGAATTCTTCCTCGTCTCAGGAAGCTTGCTGACAGTCCTCGGCCTGTCCCTGCATCCCTCCCGTCTCTACGTCTGCCGCCACGTGGCGTGCTCCCTGTGTGTCGGGCTTTACTTCTGTCTCTTCGTATAAGAACGGCAGCCACTGAACTTGGGGCCCCCTCTAATCCAGTAACACTTCCCCTTTACTAATTACACCTGCAAAGGCTGCGTTTGCAAACGAGGTCACATTCTGACATTCTGGTGAACATGAATGGTGGGGGGACACTGTTTTGGACTGAATTGCATTCTGTCAAAATACATATAGTGAAGTCTTAACCCCCAGAACCACAGAATATTACTGTTTTTGCAGGGCTTTTAAAGAAGCAATTAGGTTAAAATGAAGCCATTTGGGTGGGCCCTAATTTAGTCCAACTGGTGCCCATATAAGAAGAGATTAGGGCACACGGAGGCCCTAGGGGTGCGTGGGCACAGAGGAAACACCCTGTGAGGAACCAGCAGGAAGACAGCCATCAGCAAGTCCAGGAGAGAGGTTACGTCTACTGACAACTTGATCTTGGATGTCTAGCGTCCAGACTGTGAGAGAAAAGAAAGTTCTGTTGCTTAGGCCGCCCACCTGTGCTGTTCTGTCATAGCAGCCTGAGTGGGCTGGTACAGACACCAGCAACCCCCAGAGGTCTGACAGCCTTTATTTTTAGCTTCGACAGCCCCGTGTGTGATGGACGGACTCCAAAATGGGTTTCAAGATGCCTGCGCTATGCCAGTACCGTTTGTTACATCATTTGCTCCGTGTCTTCGTGCTGCCCGGAGGCTGGCTTGGGGGTTGGGTAGTGAGTGAGCACTTTTGCAAGAGATGTGACAAGACTTGGGACCCAGATGGCCACTGGGGAAATTCTGCGCGGGGGAATCATGGATTTGCCACCCTGGGAGTGCTCTCCAGTCCCAGGCTCAGCGGACATGTGTGCCCGTCGGGGAGCAGGTGCGTGAGGGGAGGGCCAGGCTGAGGGCTCCAGCAGCACCGTGGTCCCAGCTCCCAGCCTCCTGGTCACCCTCCAAGGACTTCCGCCTCAGCCAGGCCAGCCCCGCTCCCTTTGGGCACCCGGTAACTGTTGCTGTTTGCTCGCTCATGAATATGGATGTCCATCATCCCTCACCGTGGGGATAGATGTTGGGGGTAGAGCCGTTGAGGACACATCCAGCCAAATCACTGCCCATTAGCCCGGAAGAGCGGTGGGCATTATGCCTCTTCATTGAGGAGCCGTTTGCACGTGGTTGGGCCCCGCTTTCTTCCTGAGCATCGCCGGCCCCTCCGCGCACCCCATTCCTCCCGCATCCGCCCCGCCTCTGGGAGGCCCACTCGCTGTCTAAGGGTCCTGCTTGGTGGTAACTACAGCTGCTTAGCACGTCCTGGGCCGAGGGGGATGAGGGCGCCAGGGCCGGGCGGCTGTATCCAGCAGAAAACAAATAGCTTCTCCTGTTCCTTTCTGCCCACACCTCTCCCACCCCACCTCCACCAACAGCACCCCCGTTTTGGAGGGAGTAGCCCCAGCAGGCGGTGGGTTTATGCCTGTGCATTTTGCATCCTCCTAGGTCCTTCCTTGCAGAGTTCTCTGCCCACTGACCTTGCCCTGGGGAGGTTGGCTTCTCGAGTGCTTTGGGGGCCGGGGAATCTGTGGGGTCTGGCCGAGCTTCCCTCGCTGTTTCCACGTCTGAGAAAGAGGGAGTAAGTGGGTCTAAGGAGAGCCCATTGGGAAAGCAGTCTCCCCGTCTCCCCGCGATTCGCCAGCAGGGTCCTCGGGCCGGATGGGCGACGCGGAGGCTTGACCCGGGAGACAGGCGTCGTCACCTCATGGCCACAGATCTCCTAATCAATAATGTGTGAAGACAACTGGGAGTGACAGAGCCTCTTTCGTCGGCAGGATCATGCTATCTGTAACCCGCTTCTGCTGCCCACTGTCCTTGAGCCCTTGTGCAGAGTCACAGGCGTCTGTTTGCACTGGTTGAGGCTGGACCCTCCCTCCTTGGGGTGTGGCCTGTGCACCCCTCGCCCCTCCCTCCGCTCCGTTATCCGGGATGCTGTCTTGTTTTCTTCTCTTTTTGTTTTGCCTCTTCAAGAAAATGAAAGTGAGCACCAGAGAGAGAGAGAGAGAGAGAGAGAGAGAGAGAGGGAGACAGCGGAGGAAGAGACTGTGGGCACCAAAGGATCTGAGAGGGAGAAAGGGAGGTTACCTGCGTGTTTGTCAACAAGATGAAATAAATAAGAGCACAAAAAAGGGGAAAAAAAAAGACAGCAGTCACAGGCAATCAAATATGTATTTAATTAAAGCAAACATAAAAATAAAAGTTGCATGTTGAATCAATAAACAGCACTTTTTTCTACATGCATTTTGAACAAGACAGATCAGAATCTTGCATGATGAAGACATAATGTGTCATAATAATTAGGAACACAGACAAAAGAACAGCTCATCAGCATGCAAATGTATGCAGTTCTGGTGATTCAGATGAGGCAGATTTCTACCTCTTTTTTGCTTGATTCATCTTCATTGCTAATCATCTGAAGGCTGCCAAATGTTCACTGACACTAATGTATTATAGGTCAAGAGAGGCAGGTCCTCACCTATTAGCCCCCCGAACAATCCGCTTCCCTGCCCTGTTTCCTCTTCAGGATTTTCAGCAATCACTGCCAGATGCAATCAGACTCCTTGAATAGGAGCAACTGAGGCTTGTTTGTGGCTCAGATTCATTAGAATCAGGAGGCTGAAGAAAGGAATAAATTACTTAATTGCACAAAAAAGTTGTAGCCAAAGTGATGGTGAGAGAAAATGATTGTGTGGATACGCATTAGGCCACTCTTGGAATGGGGCGTCTTAGAATAGCTGGTGGTTTGGCCTCGCAGACTCAGATTTGGGTGTCCTCCAAACCAGATGGCCCCACACACCATCCATTCTTCTCTTTGTCAGGTTTCCCCATTCGTTTGATCTTGGTCCCTCTCGGATCCGTATTCAGATCATCTCCACGTAGTCTGGCCTCTCGCAGATTCCATTCTTCACCTTTTTCTCTTTCTTTCTTTTCTTGTTTTTTGTGTTTTTGTTTTGTGTTTGTCGAGGAGATGATCCAGTTGAATAAAACCCTGGTGGTCCACCTCCTGAATGCTCCTTTGCGTGAAATGCAGGAAAGAGCAGAGACTGCATGAGCCTGCACTGCAGGGTCACGAGCCTGAACTTGAACCGAGGAGGAGGGAGGAGGGACAAGTTGCTCAAATGGTGCAAAGGCCGGAAGGAGGAAGTCGCTCTCTCTTCCAGGTACCGGGATGCGTTTCCTGCCTCAGACTAACAATGATCTGTTAAAAAAAAAACAGAAAAAGAAAGCACGCTGTCAATCACTGCTGCTCACATCGAACCAAGGAGGAAGAATCAAACCGTGAGAAACGGTCCCCCCAAGGTGTCCTCCCCGTCCCCAGCCTGCGTGTCCAGCCAAGGGGCCCCTGTCCTGGGCATTCCACCCGGGTTCCGGTCCTGTGCCTGACCTGTGGGTGGTCTTAAGGTCTCGAGGAAGGAGCTTCGTTTCCTTTCGGGGGCCCCTGTGTGGCCAGTAGTTCTCTCTCTCTCTCTCTCTCTCTCTCTCTCTCTCTCTCTCTCTCTCTCTGTGTGTTTGGGGGTTGTTAGGGGAAGGGGTTGATAGAAGACAAGAGGCCCTGGCAGGGAAGAAATTGTGAAAGAAATAATTATGATTGGTTTCCATTTGGGAGAAAAAAGAAGGATCCAGAGAGAGAGGGGGGGACTTTTCTGGAACTGTTGCAAAAAGTGGTGGGCTGAGTCACGCAGGTTGGTTGGACACTTGTCCCCCAACCTCTTTGCTCTTGCTGTTTCCTTTGCCTGGTCGTCCCTTCCCCCATGTCTGTCCAGGCCTCATCTGGTCACAACAGTCTCCGCCTCAAGGGGCCAGATCTGCCCCGCAAAGGTCACCTGGGGGTCACCCTTCCACCTTCATTGCTGCCCATTTGCCGTGCTTTTATTTCTGGATGAAATTTCTTTGCATAGACATTATTCACTTACTTATTTGACTTTATTTACATGCGTATTATTCACGGGCTTGGTCAGAGGTAGGTTTCGTGAGGGTAGCAATGTCTCTCTCGCTTGAGTCCCATGTCCCCAGTGCCTACAGCTGGCTCGGGCCTTCAGGAGGCACGCAGTACGTGTTTGCTGTCAGAGCAGATGATTCCTGAAAGCGAATGCTGTCTGCAGGTCAAATGACAGTGCCTGTCAACTCCAAGAAGCTGCTCGAGTTATTTTCCTGAGCTGTGACATCGTAGCAGAATTTTCTGGAAGCGAAAATATGGACCATGGCTCCCCCTTCTTTACCGAGACACGTTGCCCAGCTGCCCCGTTTGAAGTCCGGGGCTCGTTTGGTGGCTAAGCCGGGGAGTGAGTGCTCCGAGAGGAGAGCCATGTCTTGTCCTGAACTCTGTCTGTGTGGGGTCCGCAGTGCGAGCTGGGGGTTGGCCGGCTTCGGGCTCCGTGCAGACCTCTGGGTGGGAGTGGGAGGCCGGGAGGCCCAGGTGGTGCCAGGAGAGTGCGGAAGAGGAAGAGGAGAGAGGGAGGGGTGGAAGGCTCCCCGAGGCTTGACATTGTGAACCTCAGAGATGCTGTGAGTTAGAGACATGGCGGGGGGACCCCGCAATGACTCAAGTGCTGAGCGCAGCGCCAAGTTGGTCTCTGTTGAAGCCGCGGAGCTGACTGAGCCTCGCGAGCCCTGGGGCGAGGCGTTTCCTCCTGAGGTTTAATCGTGTCCTTTAACCCCCCCGTTACACAGACCAAGGTTCCAGGGTGGGGGAGGTCATCTCCCAACCCTGAGCCCCTGCCCACGGTGGGAGTCAGCTGTCGCTTTTTGTGGGAAAGCTACGAAGTCCTTTTCTGCTGGTTTAGAGTATCACTGGGGCCATTCAAAACCAAATAAATCAAAGCAAGTTGTATTTTCCTTTTTTGCGGGGGAACTGGCCCTTCATCTTGAGGCCTGTTTTGCTTCCCCCTCGTCCCCCTTGGGATGATTTGTTTCTCCCAGGAAGCTCAGCGAAGCAGCTCCCAATGGCCTTGATCTCATTTCCAAGTTCAGGGGACGCAAGGGATCACGGATTTATTGGGAGTGGGGGGTGCCGTTGGGGGCCGGTCCCCCCCGTGATCAGCGCAGCTCTGGGCACCTCCATTGCGCACGGAGTTGGCATCAAATCCCTTATCGCAAGGGCCCCAGCTCCGTGCCAAGACCTCGGCTTTTGGGGAACGCAGCCGTCCTGGGGGGGGCTCTCATCTCCGCAGGAAGCCAGCAGGCAGCACGGCACCGCCACACAGGGCCTTCTGTAGCCGGTCCAGAGGCGTCTGAGTGTTCGGTGGCTGTCCCCCCGGGGCCACGCAAGCCCCCTACCCTCCTCAGAACAAAGCTGAACTTTCCCAGTCTCGGCCGGCGGAGACCTGTCTTGGGCTCCTTGGAAAGAGCTCCATGGTTACCTTTCTTTCCCTTTTCCTTAGATCTTTTGTTTGTTTGTTTGTTTTCTTTCCCCTGCAGTAAGGAAGGCCTTCCTCCGGGCCCTGGCAGACGGCTGTCTGGGGTCCTTGCTCTACGGGGGGTCTCGGCACGGGCCCCAGCCCCTCCTGGGCACGCCCGCCTCGCCTTTCACAGACCGAGTCTCAGGGACGGTGCCCATCTCCGTGCCAGCGAGTGGCGCCTTGGCACCCCCTCAAAGAAACCCGAGGGGAGCAGGGTTTGGGGGGGAGGGCGCTTTGTGCGGGCGAGCGGCCGCCACCGGCCTCTCCACCAGCCTGTCTGGGGGCCTCCCCGGGGGCACCGCGGCGGAGATGGAAGCCGTTCACACTGGCTATTGTGTCCCCCGGCTCCTCCAGCCGGTCCGTACACTGTAAACAGACCGAGGGGAAGATCCCCGTGGGACAGGGGGGCCTGGGCCCGCTCCCCGCCCGTCGGCGCCGGCCTTGCACCTGGGATTGCAGTCTGCGAACGCCCAGTTAGTTCACGGACCCTGTGCCCCGAGGCGCCACGGCCGAAGCAACCCGCTACGATGCCGCAGGCTAGCGTCTCTTTATACTATTCATTTTCTAGATATTAAATACGTATATATGATTTTATTTCTGCCAGACGCCGGACACTCAGCTAATGAAGTCCCCGTCCTGTTGGAGTCCACCAGGGAAGAGAGACAAGTAAGCAATGACCTTACGGTGCAGTGTGACGGGTGTCTGCAGCCCGGACTCGGGGTGCACAGGGAGAAACTCTCCCTGCCCGGGTCCACGTGCAGCGGGGGTGCTTAAGGGCTCATCCATCCTAGGACTGGGGCCCCCCTTCTCAGACTTGGGCGCAGGGACACTGGTGGCGTGAAGATCCCGTTGCAGTGACTACTGAAAGAGCAGAGAGCCGCCCTGAACCCCGACTTCTCATTTCCCTCACACGGGGAGCTGAACAGGGTGGCGGGTGGGGAAGGCGGTGTCCATGGTGTCGTGGGAACGGGGTGCGGTCTGCGGCCCACACCCCGCCCCTTGAGAAGGTGACCAGGGAGGACTCCGGGGTGTGATGCACGGCTCCCGGGCTTGAATGTTTTCCCTTTTTCCGGGGTGCAGGACCTCTCCTGGCCTCAGTGGCTGCTCTCAGAGCAACAGGAGGTGGGGTTTCGGCTCTTCTGCTCCAGGGAAACTGCTGGAAGAGGCGGACCTGGAGGTGACATTTTCTGTTGGCACGTGGAAGTAGGAACAGAGACGAGGTGGTGGTGGTGGTGGTTGGCGTGGTGGTTTGTGTTTGTCATTTGGAGAAAGTGCCACTGTCCTGGCACAGGAGACTCTTCAACTGAAGTTTTCCTGTTTTTCAGATGTGTGGCGGATGCACGTGTAGGACGGAGGCTGCACTTGAACCCTAGTCCCCATCCATCCTGTAACGTTCTACTTGCCCACGAGTTAACCAGCAACACGGAGGGGGTGCCCGCCCTGTCCAGGGGGTGCTCTGGGGGCTGCCCCCCTGCAGCTATGAGTGGGTGCTCAGCTCTCATTGGAACTGAAAACTTGGACCAGGAAAAGGGTCTTGGGGTGGTGGGGTCAAAGCCATTCCAAGCTCAGCTTGGTTAGCTATGAATGGAGCCGCTGCGCATCATGGGCCTGGCCCAGTGCTCGTGTGGGGATCATGGGGTGCAGGAGGGGGGCCTCCGTGACAGGGCTGGGCCACGCGGGAGCAGGCCTCTGCGTCCGAGTCTCCCCCAGCCCTGCTGTCGCGCTGTGTCTGGAACCTTCCGGGGGCTGGCAGGCCCAGACCGGCGGGGCGAGCCGCCCGGGTGGGACATTGCTGGTGTTGCTGTTACTTGGATCTGAAGGAGGCTGTGCCTTCTGTGGGACACGGAGGTGAAAGGCTCCGATCCCTCTGTGTGGCCGTGCACCGCGTCACCCTGCAGTGCTCTGAGGTCGCCGAGGAGCTCGTGCCGGCGGGCCAACTCGTGGCCTGTGGCCTGGCCTCCTCCCTTGCCCCGCGCCCTGGCCGCTTCGGTTTGGACATCTGTTTACTCTCCTGTCCACGTTTCCTGTTCTCATGGATCCTCCCCTTCTGCCGTGTTTTTCCTGTGTCCGTTCGGTCTCCCAGATGTTTAACCACTGGTTATTTTGGTAGCTATCAGGGTATCACAAGATCTTTAAAAAAAAAGAAAAGACAATGGAAAAACCCTATGTTGGAAAAAGAAATTTCCATACATGTGTCCCAGGTTGCAGGCCCATCCCAAGGATCCAGGCAGAGGCTGCGCGTCGTTGTAATGCCAGAGCCAACCAAGTGACAGGTAGTGAGTGCGGCGAAAACATGCGCACTTCTTTTCTGTTATGACACTTGAAGCTCATCACGGCCCCCGCATGCAATTGGCTGTCATTAAACATTGGCTGAACGACAGGTGTTGAGCACTAGACCCTCCCCGGAGACATATGTTTCGGCGTGTGGCCGTCCCCAGACCTTCTGAACGCCTTGTCCCCACTGGCTGTCATATTGCAGAAAATCCGTTGATACAGCGAGCCCGTCAAGTGGCACCGGAGGCCATGCCTGCCGGTATAGGCAGAGTGCAAGGAGTGCCACGGGAGACATATGCTGCTCCGATGGGGACTCTAATAGGTCTCTGGCACTGGGACGGCCAGCAGTGCCTGGGAATTTGGCCTGAGAGAGGCCTATAGGAAGAGTCTCATTAGCAATTCCGCGCGGGCCAGATCCCGCAGGTAGCTAACCTGTTCCCTCAGACGCCGTTTAGTCGGCTCCTCTGCGGGCGCCCCGGGGGAGCAGCCCGGCGC
>PVJL010012611.1:0-35304 GCA_004026885.1 Lyroderma lyra | reverse complement strand
GGGAGGCGCATCGCGGGTGGGCGCGGGGCCGGGGGAGGAGTCACAGGGAGGCGCATCGCGGGTGGGCGCCGGGTGGTCAATGATTTCTGACGCAGGCGCATGGCAGCAAACCATGCCGATGTGTGTTGGTGGGTGGTGGGTGGCTGGTACAAATCACCGAAGTCCTCAAAGTTGGAGTTCCGTCCGATAAAGGCCCTTGGTACCGTCCTGGGGTTCTGTGCGCAACCAGAGCCAATCCCACCCCCAACACGAGCGGACCGGGAGCAGAGAGCTGAAGGAAGCCGTGTGGGACGCACAGCTGCACAGAGAAAAACAACTGGAATCACTGCAGACTCTGAAAACTTGTAATTACAGGTGAGTGGCCATTGTGTGCTTGGAAGAGCCGTGACACCCGAAAGGTGCAATCTGAGACCATATACTGAGGATGTTAAGGCACCGTCAGATTTTTGCAGCACGAGCATCACAGTGCGCCCAATCTCCAATTACAGGTTACCTGCCTGCACTTTTTTTCTTGATTCTCGGCCTCTATTTTTAAATAGGGCATTCATGTGAACTAATGGCATCATTTCCCAGAGAAAAAATTACTGTAATTTTTGATGTTGCATTTCTCACTACCATTAAAAGTCCCCAGGTCTTCAGCATTTTAGGAAAATAACCAAAATCAGAATCACCCATCAGTACACTCTCCACATGACTGTCACCTCTAAATTACTTCTGCTAATTGAATCGAGCCTTGGCACGGATAATCCGGAGGGAGGGCTGCATAGACATTCTCTTTAGTTACACTTGGCATTTACATTTAAATGAAAGCGGGCTTGATGCTCTGGATGGCTCTGAACTCAGGATGGGCTTCCCCCAGTGCCATGGTGGGAAAGTCAAGCCACAGGACCAGGCGGTTCTGCCCCACCCCGGTTCCCGCATCCCTGAGCCCCAGGGCCCTCCTGCCCACATCCACCCTGAGAATGCCCCAAGGATGCTATGCACAGACAAAAGGATAACCGTAGACAAGGTGAAGGACACCAAGACATCTGCAGAGTCCCAGGGGCAAGAGCACTCCCACAGAGGTGACGGCTTCTTTGGGCCGCATTCCCCATGGAGGAGCAGGGCTATCTCTGGCCAAAATGGAGTGAAGATTCCAGCAGGGGATCTCATGGTTGAGTGCCCCCTGCCACTCCCCCACGGGGACTTCAGTGTCTCCCTGACCTTCCCACCCATCCCGGAAACCCTAGCTAAGTGGTTTCCTATCCCCTGGTGGGACAGCTGAAAATTTAACACTAGCCATCCACACCGGCCTGAGTCCTTACTTTGGGACTGGGTGAATTACTGGTGAAACTGCCAGGTGTCTGTCCCGTTGGCAGGCTTGCATGCCATGCTGCTGCGAAGACACCTAGGTCAGCGCAGTGCCTGGCCAGCGTGGACTGCTGATAGGCTCGCTCCACCACTGAGAAGCCTGCCAACGCACTTCACTCTCCAACCTGCCCTGTAGAAGCTCCTCACAGAGGGGCATGTGAGTGCCCCTGGCTGCGCAGACACGGGCTGAGTGAGGCCCTTACTCCTGCACATACTTCCCAAGTTTGCTCAGGTTGATCGAGGTCCTCGGCTTGTGGGAAGGAGTAGAAAGGACTCTGTACACAAGCCTCCGTGATAGATGGGGCCACATAGAGGAGAGGGTTTGGGCAATAATAGGGATGATCCTGAGCTAAAATGGCCTTTGTCTGGTTAAGATACAAGTTTATGGCAATACATGTGTTTCCTGTATGCAATTAAACACAAAAGGCCCCAAGTTCATTTGTGATCAGCTAAATTTCTGTAAAAATCATTTCATGTCCTGATATGTAACATAGTTTTAAAAATATTAAAATTGTATTGCACATGGTTTTCCTGAGCCACATAAAGTGCCCACATAGCTGTAAGCATTCTCCAAGAGAGGCGAAGCACTTATGTCACATATGAAGAGTCAAAGACAAAGATGGCCCTGAAATGTGACCGAGACCTCTACCAGAGGTCACCTTACACACTGCTGACAAAGAACGCGAGACGTATTGGGGGCACAGGCCAGCAGACATGTTTGTTTGATGAAAGCATTTATCCTGTAAAACGTTTCAATCACATGTTTTATATAATTCTGTATTTAGAAACAACGAATTTCAGAATAAGAGTAGCATAGCGCCCTACCATGTCACAGTGACAGGTGACAGCACACGGGAAGGGAACAGAGTACCTGACCACGTCTGTGTCTGCGGTGAGCAACGTGCCCAAGGAGACAGCTGTGCGGGTTCTGCTGGCTAGGTGCAGGTGCCCAGGTGCTCACCCACGTGCCTCGGCACCTGCTCCGGGCCTGGCACCATGGAACAGGGACCATAACGGTACCCTGCACGCCCTTATCGATGCTGCGTGTCACTGTGATTGGCCACAGGCTGCCCAGGTTGTGTGTGGCACCGGGGGTGTCTGTGAGGATGTGTCAGGATGAGACCCGCACGGTAAGCAGCGGGCGCCGGGAAGCAGGTGACCCACCCGCGGGCGGCTCTGAACGGGAGCGCGGCAGGGAGAGGGGCAGCGAGGCCTGTTTCCTGTCTCGCTGACAGAGCCGGGGCATCTCACTCGCCTGAGGTACAGACCCTCGGCTCCCTGCCCCGCAGGTCCCTGGGATTCCCCAGCTCACAGATGGCAAGTGGTGGGACACCTTGGCCCCTGTGGTTGCATGAGCCAATTCCTCCCAATAAAGAAATGCATTATAAATTACATGTTTTATGTGGACAGACATAACCCCCCACTGGTTCTGTGTCCCGGGGGGCTCCCCCACTGGTTCTGTGTCCCGGGGAGCCCCCCCCACTGGTTCTGTGTCCCGGGGAGCTCCCCCACTGGTTCTGTGTCTCGGGGAGCTCCCCCACTGGTTCTGTGTCCCGGGGAGCCCCCCCACTGGTTCTGTGTCCCGGGGAGCCCCCCCACTGGTTCTGTGTCCCGGGGAGCTCCCCCACTGGTTCTGTGTCCCGGGGAGCCCCCCCCCACTGGTTCTGTGTCCCGGGGAGCTCCCCCACTGGTTCTGTGTCCCGGGGAGCCCCCCCACTGGTTCTGTGTCCTGGGGGGCTCCCCCACTGGTTCTGTGTCCCGGGGAGCCCCCCCACTGGTTCTGTGTCCCGGGGAGCTATGACTAACAGCAGGACACCGAAGGCCATCCCTGGAAGCCCTGGCACCAGTATCATTAACTCTCTCCTTTCTCTACCATGTCCTTCGCTCACGCGCGCGCACAGCTCCCTCCCAAGTGTAATAAAAATGAGGTTTGTTCAGCTGCTTCTAAAAATGTTAAGTATGAGAGGACAGACCACTTAGGGATAAACAAAATGCAACCTTGCAAGAAACATATTCTTTTCCCATTAAAGGTGAGGAATTTTTGCTCTCACACCCTTCAAGAGGGAGAGTCTGTTTGCTAGCCACCGTCACATAAAACTGTCTGCGGGAGGGGCAAAGGTTGTCCTCGAGGCCACAGCCCTGCGAGCCACACACGCCAGAGTCACACTGCATTTTCAGAGCACGCCTAACAGGCAAATAACTGTGGTGCAAATTAGCTGAATTATTCATGGAGGTGCAGTGCCAACCGCGTTGTCTAGGCTTGAATTCCTCGCAGGTTTAGTTCATTTTTCAAAAACCAGAACTGTCAGCTCCTGAGGACGCCTTGGGGCACACTGAACCCATGTCTGTGTAATGCGAACGCATTTGTGGGGGAAACAGCCAGTCGGGGCCCGTGTTTCTCCACACGAGGCCAACGCGTCTGGATGAAGACTTCGGACGAAAAGTCCCAGTTGATGGCAACGACGTCAGAGGGAAACCTGGAGAACGGGATTCCGTTTTGATAGGTTCATGACGTGCAAGTCCGACCTTCGGCTTCACAGGGGCGAGGCAAGGCCCGAGAGCTGAGTGCCGTACCGTGGCCTCATCAGGATCTGGTGATCGACTTAAGAGATGATCACCGGGAGAAGAAGACAGAAAACTCTCAGGAGGTGGCCTGGCCGCCTTCCCACGGTGGTGACACCAGGAAAAGGGGCTCGTGAGGCAGGTGGTGCTCAGGGTTCCACAGGAGCTCGAAGGGACATCCCCCGAAAGAAACTACCCAGGAGGACCCTGGACACAGACACGGCAGTCTCGTGCTCAGACGCGTCTGGGCTTGAAACGTGGATCTGGAAATCGCGAGCACGTGGACGAGAAAGACCTGGATGTGAGAGGTGGAAGCCACAGGGCCCCGGGGAAGCCGGAAGGGCTGTGTCGTCCCCCCCAGAATGCAAACCCCTTCTGAAACTTTCCTTACACGGGCACTGAGTTAAATCTTCAATTTGAAGTAAAATAATGGCTGACACTTTTCTATAAATCATTGCTGTTTGTGCTACAGATCTGTAAGTCACGGCAGTTTGAAATAAGGAAACAAATCCTGGAGGGGACAAGAGTTATTGCCTCAATTCTGAAAAGACAACGTTCTGTTGAACTCGGCGGGTAGCGTGCGGGTGGGAGGGGGACAGTGATCTCATGACATCGCCCTCGGGAGGCAGATCTGGAGTGGGGTGGGGGGCGCCGCATGTGAGGACGGGGCCATCCCGTGGGAGGACAGGAAGGGGCACATTTCATTCACCCCACGGCGCAGTCGGAGCCCTGGGGGTCCTGCAGGTGACCGGGTGCCTCCCGGAGCCGCGATGGCCTTCGGCCCGGGACACGCAAACTGCAGCAGCTGAGCGGCGTGCAGACCCGGGTCGTACTGAGCTCTCTGTGAGTCCCCCAGGAGGTGGCCCCACGATGCACCCAGAAACGCCTTCAGCAAGAGGAAAACGTCAGCAAAAGGAGGTCGCCTGTGCTGGGACGTCTTTAAAGGACTTTTTAAACCGACAACATTTGTGGTGGAAGAACTTTTATTAAATCAATAAATAGTTAAAGTCAAGAATGCTGTGTTTTCTAACCTCAGATTCTCTCCCCCCCGGAGAGACGGTGACACAATAGTGTCGTACGAGCAATGTTGAAGCGGCGTCGCGGCCCCCACGCCCAGGTCTGTCTCCTGTCTTCGCTGCGACCTGCGGTGCACGTCTCTAAGCCTCACTTGGCATCTGGCTGTAATTACTCCTGAGTGGCCCTGTAGTTTAAAAAGTACAAGCTATAATTTCTTAAAAGGCATGATTTTTAGGTGTGAGATGAACCACTGTCCCCCTTCAGTGCGCACGGCACTGAGAAAGTCCCCGAGGCCCCTAGGGCGGAGCCCACACTCCAAGTGGACACGTCGCTGCCCGTGGGCATTTTACCACCACAGACACCGCCGTCCAGAAGGCCGACCCAGGAGGCCGGGAGCGCGACCTTGTCGCTTGCCCTCATTACAAACAGTCAAAGGATCTGAAGGTGACGACGTTCACCTCTTTTTCCCGGAGTGACAGATACGGCGCCTGAACGTCAGTGGACAGGCAGAGGGGCCTGGTCTGTCTGACAGCAGCGGGCACCTCTGAGTGACCAGGCCCCAGCCCGGAGAAGTGCGGGGCTTCGGGGCAGACCCCGTGAGCTGGTGACGCGCCGAGGGGCTGCACGGACCAAAGGCGAGGGACACACACCGGCGGAGTGCCGTTCCTCACGCCGGACTGAGCACCCCGGGACGGGGCCTTCCTGGGGGACGCAGGGGGCTGCCGCGGGAAACTCGGGCTCCCAGGAAGAGCTCGGGGCCTGTCGCTGCAGCGGCCCAAGCACCGGCGGAAACGGGCGCTGGCTGGGGGCGCGAGTGGATGCAAAACAGCTCCGGGCAGCGGGCACAGCGCCGGGGGGAAGACTGAGGGGGGATTCGCTGCAGGGGTGCGGAGACGCCTCATCAACGAGTGAGCGTCCAGGGTTTACGTGGGCAGCAGAGACGCCAGTTTCTTGGAGCAGAAGGTAGTGAACATGAAATTAAGCCGTTAGAATTCCATGCCAATTGGCTAAAAAATTTCCCAGTTTCTCCATCTTTTAAATATTGCTTTTCATAGCTCTCAATTTGACCGGGGATTTGGAGTGCGCACACACACACGCAGGATGTCACACAAAACAAACGATGTGAATCTCTCACGTCTTGGTTTCGCACTGTGGTCCACGGCATGGCTATAAAGCCTCAGAACCGTCACTGCCACGCACCGTGCCAGCGGGCATGCCAAATTGCGGGTGCCATGCTCCTGCAGATGTCTAGGGCTTTTGCCCTGCCTTCCTTCTTGTGTGCCCAGGAGCTCCGAGAGCCACACCCGCATCGGGACGTTTGTAACTGTCTCCCTTAGGGCAGTCTTTTAGCCACCAACCAGCCTCCCGAGCTGGACACAGAGTGGTGTAGACTCGCCCACAGAGAAGGCGATCTTACTCGGCGGTTTAGCGGGGACAGGACTCTCCGAGGAGACAGCTGAAGGTGGGACACCCTACTTCTTTACGATGGTGACAGTCAGAGCACAAGACGGAGAGGTCAAGCAGGCGGCTAAGAACAGGCCGCGAGGTCCTGGCAGTCAGGCAGCGCGCGGGAGCAGCACGCCGTGGGCGCCGGCCGCCGGGCACGGGGGCCTGAGCGCGTGCAGACACAGCGGGGGTGCCCCGCGAGTGCTGTCCCCCACGCCCTCGGGTGGGGTGCGAGCTAAGGGGGGGCTACCCAGAGCACAAGCCGGAAACGTGAGCCCCGCACAGCGCCCGAAGCCTGGCAGTGGTGAGGAAAGGAAGCCGTTTAAGGAGAAGACAGATGCAACCAGGAAAATAAGTCAGAAAGGTGGATCGAAGGGTTACGCATCTGCAGGAAGCAAAACAAAAGGGGGGCTAGCGCTGTGGTCTGGGGGAGACGGACGCACTGGCGGGGGTGGGGGAGAGCCCTGATGCGACGGGGCGGAGGCGGGCACAGGACAGCTCTGAGCTGCGGGAGACACCGCGACGGGAAGGGGCACCTCTCCACCCCCTCCGCAGGACCACGCCCGGGTGAGGCCACCCAGGAGTCACCTCGGGTGCGAACCCTAAGGGGGCACTGAAAACCTGAGCCACTTAGGGATAAATGTGTTAATGTCACATTTTAAAAAAAGCCACAGTATCGATTCAAAAATCTATAATGGACACGTGAGTCAAGGAGAAACAGGAAGAAGTCGGGGCAGTACAGGGACAGAGAGGAGCGACCACAAGGGACCGTCCCCACGACCGAAGCTGACGCGAGTCCACAGCTGCAGGAGCCCGGGAGAGCGGGCACACAGTCACGGGCGCCTCCCAGCTCTGCGACCCACGACGACCCACACCCACAAGGGGGGCCCCGCAAGACCTTCGCGGAGATGAGATGTCGGTGCCGTCGTAATGTCACAGCGCTGCGCAGCACTCACGTGTTGTGGTGACAGGGGTGTAAACAGACCCACCGCCCGGCAGGCGTCTACAGGAACGGGCGTGCAATTCCAGGTGCGGCTAGGCTCAGGTCCGTGTAAGTGCTGTCTCTGGTGGCCACACGGTGACAGCGCTGCCTAACGACACAAGGCGCAGAACGTATCCCTGCCGCTGAGGGACACGGGACTCTAGTTTCAGTCTGAAGGCCAGAGGCTCGGGACCCAGGAGGAGTCGATGTTTCCATTCAAGTCCAAAGGCAGAAAGAAAAAGCTGAGGCCCCGCTCTGCAGGCAGCTCTGCGCGGTTCCATGGGGGCCTTCCGCTGACTGGACGAGGCCCACCCACGTCGCGTAGGGCAATCTGCTTTACTCCGTCCGCTTCTTTAAGTATGATGGTCCCATCCGAAAACACCCTCACAGAAACGCCTGCAATAAGCTCCTGAGCTCAGCCAAGTTGACACACAAAATTAACCATCACCAAAAACAAAATACAAAATACAGGATCAGGATTACTCCATTACCTTTTCCCTCAGCCTCCAAGATAACTGGGCACAGTCTTCTCATACCACCTACTTGGCCAAATATGTCGTGCCAGCAAGGGCCATGTGACATCAGCTCCGCAGTGTGCCCTAACAGAACAAGCGTTGAGCAGGGGTCTATTTAACACACAGTGATGTACGTTGCTTTGTTTGGCAAAGAAAGATTTTTCACCATGACATCATCCACATAAATTTAATAGTGAACAACCCAGAATCCACTCCAGTATTTCCTGTGGATATTCCACTCAAAATGCACTTGTGTGCTGTAACTTTAAATCATTGATGCCAGGTTTGCAAATGATGGAGGCTAGTTCCATTCTTCCTAGGGATGTGATTTCAGTAGCTCAGCCACAGAAATGGCAGTCTGAGATAATGGAAACAGATTCTCAGATTACCGCACATCTTATTATATGCTATTAAGATAGTTATCTGTGCTATAGAAATATAAAAACTAAGGCTCAAGGATTTTAATTAATTGATCTTGCCTGCAGTTTTAATCGGTCATTGTCACATACCATGACGGTAGCACTAACTCCCAACCCTCCGATATATCATTACTGCCTCCATAGTAACCTCGCCAACCACAGAAAACATGACGCCACCATCTAGCACTGCGTTACTGAAACGTAAATATGCATTTACTCTTAAGAAGTCTATAAACTGCAAACAACTAATTTCTAATTGTGATTTGTGCATCTACACCAAAATGCAATAGACATGATAATAAAAATATCTGGATGCAAATCGAGCGCCTTTGCCCCATAAATTCAATGTTACCTGAAGTCAACTTAAAATAACCAACAGCATTGGTCCAATCAGGAAGAAGCAACAAAGTAACACGATGCACTTGGACACTCTTCCCCCCATTCTGATTCCACGACACCAACGTGGTTGAACTCCTTGCTTACGTATGGTTTTTGTCTGCTTTTCCATTGGTGTCAGCGTATCACTCCAGGCAGATGCCTTTCCCCAACCACATCCATTCTAAAGTAAAATTTAAAAATCAAATCCGTCTCCACTCTGTCCTGCCACCTCTTTCCCATGACTCTGCCCACCTGGGGGTCGTTTGCAAGCTTTGTCGCTTCCCATGCAAACCCAGGGGCAAAAACACATAAGATTTTGGAATGTCAACAGATAAACATTTCTGCAGGATTCCCTGATACGCTGCGACCTTGCTCTATTTGACAGCTGGGCCATGAGGCATCCTTTGCTTCAAGGAAATGTTTTCATAACACGAACAGTAAAGCAATAAATAAAATAGGCAAATGTTTGTAAAGCTGAGGTCCAGGGTAAGATACAGAGGATTAGATGTGACCTGTGTGGGTCACCTCCCAGGGACGGATAGACAGCCAGTGTGAAGGAGAGGGTCTCAGCTTGGACAAGAGATGCTAAAACCCCTGCCCCCACCAACCCAGCGTCAACCCCCCAGACCTTAAACTGCCCCCGGCTGAAAGGCTGTGGTGCTGGGGGGAAGGAGCCATCTCAGAACTCACCCGATTAGCCCAAACACACCTCCAGGTCCGGTGGGAGTGGAACCCACGGCACCAAGAAGAGGCACAGAACACGGAGAGTAGCGTGTCTCGCACCTAAACTTGTGGCCTAAGGCTGCAGCTGCTCCAGTAAAATCACCGTCTGGAGTCATCGTGCAGACAAGGTGAGATCAGAAGTGGGGCGCTCTCACCTGCGTGGCGGGTAGGCGTCTGCCATCCTGGCCCCCACCACAGCTATGATCATAGCTGACACTTGCTCCTCATCGGTTCTTGTGTCCAGCCTTGCTCCAGCGTGCCCTTTCTGAAACGCACTCTCCTCCCTGAGATCAGTCAGGGGATGGTCCGACGGGGAGACCCTGCCTCCCGCTCCTGCTGTGGGGCTGCGCACGGAGCAGGCCCCGACGGCGCATTTCTGGTCACTGCCCCGACGCTCGCCGGGACACGTGTGCCCGTACCTGTCCGGCTACCACCCACGGGCCCCTGCCTGACCTGGCGACTGTCCTCCAGGCCTTCCTGTCTCTCTCAGACGCTGTCTCCCCCGAGCTGTGACAAACGAAACCCCTTCCTCCAAAACAGATGCCGGGCAGCTTCTCGGCACTGCCGGCAGATGGACGCCGGGCTCCGAGCTCCTAACACGCCGTTCGTTGCCCTCACTTTATTTTTTTTGTTTGTTTGTTTTTTTTTTTTTTTTGCTTTTTGCTATGTGGGCAGCTCCCTGACTGGGAATCGAACCCAGGCCGCAGCATTGACAGCGCCAGCGCTGAAGCCTTAAGCCACTACACCATCAGGGAACTCCCCGTTGCCCTCACTTTAATGCCCCCTTCGCCAGTGTACAGGCGACACGGGAGTAAGGAAAGCATTTTAGACTTTTCCATACTTCCTACAACCAGCAGAATGTCAGACACAAGATCAGTCCTCGGGGGGGAAATGCTTTTAAAACCAATTTCATTGAAACATACCGAAGAAATAGAAAATGCAGTTGTTTCTGGTGCTGAATTTAAAAAACGGGGGCGATGGGAAAACTTCGTGACTATGAAAAGGTAACCCTGCCTTCAGAAAGGTTTCTCCACGTTGTTTCGCAGGTGTGATGACGGCCCTCACAGGTCACCCATATGACGTTAGCATTCAGGTTACCATACACAGTGGGACACGACAGTCCCAGGTCATAGCTTCAGCGCCCAGAGACACAGCACCCTGATACGGATAGCCTCGCCACCGTCCTTCAGTGGGTCCCTGTCACCCACAGGACAGAGCCCCGAATCCTGGTCCCAGATTCTCTCTCTTACTTCCCACGATGCACCACACCATCTGCAATGCACCCCACCCTCCCACAACGCACCACACCCTCTGTAATGCGCCCCACCCTCCCGTGGTGTGCCACACCTCCCACAATGCACCACACCTTCCATAGTGCGCCACACCTCCCACAATGCACCACACCTTCCATAGTGCACCACACCTCCCACAATGCACCACACCTTCCATAGTGCACCACACCTCCCACACTGCACCACATTCTAACCAGTGACCCCACGCTTCCCTTCTCACTAAAAGACGCTTCTCCTTTATGCAGTACTGGCTCTGCCCAAGCTCTCTAATCTGGCAAAAAGTCCTCTCTTCCCCCCCGTGGACTGTCTCTCTGCATTTACAGTTAATGTCTCCGCCTCGATTGTGTGTTCCATTAGAAAGCAATCTAATTTGCAATTAACAGTAAACCTCTCCCTCTACTTCCTAAATAGTAACCTCTTTGGAAGTAAAGACTTTATGTTCTTGGCATCTAGTATTAAGTATGGTACATAAATGTCCCTTGCTTTAATTTCATTATATTCAACAAATATTTACATAGCAGGTAGCAGGCAAGCACGAGGCTAGCAGCAGCTGTCGGAAGGAGAGAGGGAGGGAGCAAGGAGCCTTTAAACCTGGCTCAAAAGTAACATTTGGAATCCTCACAACTATGACTATAAAAACAAAAGTCATGCACTGTCCCTACGGCGTTTAGCGACCGTACAACGCCTCCACGTTCTGACAATGCCACAACCACAGTTTCTCAAATACGTGTGAGATTCTTACATAGGCGACCGGGAATAGCAGTGAGCTATTTAGCAACACACAGCCTGTGACGTGAACCGGGGGACATTTGTTTCTCCAGAGAAAAGCCTGCCCCCATGGCACCAACGCTGGCTGTGCAGATAGAATGCTTCTTTAGGAGCACAGAAAGTGAAAAATGGGCTTTATTATCTAACCCACACAATCAACACGGAAAACATAACATTGCTTGGCCTTGTTCTTTTCCACTAATACGCGTTCTCTCCTGCAGTGTCTTGGGCATAACTACTTTCATGATTCTTGCCAGGGTATTTCAGCATCTCATTGCTACATTTCCCCTCAGAACTATCCAACTGGCATGTTCCCAGCTCATCAATTTGCACCGATTTCTCTGGACGTTCACTTTGTATTGCAGAGTCAGACGGGTTTGGGTTGGAGATCAGGGCTGGAAGGACAGGCGGGACGGGCGCAAAACCAGACAACAAAGGCTAAATGGTGGTCTTCTATGTTTATTCACTTCAATTCAAAACAACTATTTTAAAAACTATTTTAAAACCCCACTCTTTAAAAAACCTGGTGCTGGTATCTGCGAAACCTGAAAAAAAAAAAAGACCAAAGGGACTCCTTCCACCCAACTCCAGAGACAATCACACTGTAGTTGACAGATGATGACAGACAGACAGACAGACATGAATAGTTGGAAAAACAGACAGATGGGTAGGTAGCTGACATAAGGCAGACCATAAGAAAGGACCTAATATGGGATTACAAACAAGCTATAGAAATAGAGGGAAAAAAGGTGAACTCAGCAAGGAGAAGTTACGGAAGGAAGACATTTTTGTGCCTGCCTTTACTGAATTTAGTAGAAATTGTACTACAAAAACAGTATAACCACGACGAAGACCTCTGTGATTGGGAGGCTGAATTCCAAAATGCTGAGGAGAACTTGGGTATTTTAGGGCTACTCACAGGTCACATCTCCTTCCAGGCCACAGCCCTACTCCAACTGTGGGACTGCCCCAACACGGCATGCCAGTGGTTAACAGAGAATCGATGGCACTCTCTACTTTGAAAAGATCAGAGCAGTTATCAGAAACAACGAATGAAAAGGAGGCCCTCCTTTTTGGTCTGTTTTGCTGTGTTCTCCGATGATAGGGTCACAACTTGAAACATCCAAAAAAGAAAATCTGTCTAATTCCAATAATAAGACCAAGAAACAGTGAAATCCAGTATTGAAACAGGAAGTGCTGTGAGCTCAAGAAAAGGCTCCTGTGACACTTCTTGTCGTGGTGCTGGCCTGTCCCCCATCCGTGCCGAAGCGGCCAGGCACAGGGAACAGCCAAGTTCATGGGGGAAGACGGAAGGAAACTCGGTACGGCCGCAGAGAACATGGTAGCGAGTTGTCTGCCTGGCTGGTCTAGCTCCTCATAAGCGAAGCTTGGACACACAACGGCAGGACACTGAGAAGCGAGTCCAAATTCTGAGGTCGAGGGACCACTGTGAAGTGTCTAGCAGACTCGTGAAGAAGGACATCCAGAGAGGGCAGGCCGCAGAGCGGGCTGGAGCACAAGAAGAATGGCCGGAATAACAATACCGTAGGAGTGGCCGGCTCTCGAAGGCCTTCCTGAGTCTCCCTGCGACCCCTTGCCCCTTCAAGGAAAGCGTTGTTAACCCCGTACCCCTCAGCGAGCCCCTGAGGCGCGGAGTTTAAGCTGCCTACATGTATGAACACACACACACACACACACCCCTCAGTAGCACTTTAGTTATTTTTAAGAAAATATGCTATTATGTCTCTTTTGCAGATTTTAAGGAAAATAAATAATTGGTGCAAACAGAAACAGATTTTAAAAATAAATAGGTTAAAAATATTTTCAGGTTCTGGTTTTTTGTGCATTTTGTTCATTTTTTACATACAGTGAATTGGTCATTGTATTGTGTAATGAAAGAGTTTTGCAAATTTTAATTTTTCTTTAATTATTTTTACTTTAAGCCATCTGCTAACAAAGACAGTTTCATTTCTTCGTTCCTATCTGTATGCTTTTTATTTCCTTTTCTTTTCGTATTGCATTAGTGAGAATTTCCAGTGTGGTGCTGAGTAGGACTGGGGACACAGGACATCCTTAACTTGTTGCTGACCTTAGGAGGAAGGCATCTAGTTTCTCATCGTTCAGTGAGACGTTAGCTGAAGGTTTTTTGTTGTTGTGTTTTGCTCGTTTGTTTTTTGTAGATGTTCTCTATCAAGTTCAGGAAGGTTTTCTCCTATTCCTACTTTGCCGAGAACATTTTTTCAAGAATGAGTGTTGGATTTTGTCAATTTTTTTCCCCATCTTTAAGATCATTGTACAGTTTTGGGGCCATGTTAAGGAGAATGGGAAATCTAGGAATATTTTCAATGATTGCTTTTCCCCTCGCCCTGCCTGCGGCAGCTCCTGCACACTTTTTCTGGTCATGAGTACAAGAACCTGGTAGGGACCCGGCAAACTCGTGAAAGTAGGGCGCCCCTAAGACGGGCCCCCTTGGGGCTTTTAATTCTGAACCCAGTCCACACTGAGCCTCCAGGAATTTGGCGGTCACCGTTTCAAGTGTCCCTGCAGGCTCTGGCTCCGGCTGGGGGCTCTGCTCCTGGACTTCCTCCCGTACATGGCGACTTTCTGACTCTTCCGTCTGTCTGTCCGGTTGTCAGGGGGCTCTGCTCCTGGACTTCCTCCCGTACATGGCGACTTTCTGACTCTTCCGTCTGGCTGTCCGGTTGTCAGGACCGCAGCTTTCCCATGATCACCATTCCCTGAGGGTCTAAGGTAAGTGGCTGATTTTCAGTCTGTTCAGCTTCTTTCCTGTTGTGAGGATGGGGGTGATAGCATCCCAGGACTTTGCCTGTGGGAGCAAAGCCCGGAAGTTCCCTGATTTCAGCTAAATACCTAGAGCCGTAGCTAATGACACCTGGAAATGTTTCCATGAGCTGGCATTTCTGATCATTTTTTTTTCATTAAATTAACTCTGATAGGAGGTAAGATCATTGCACCAGCAGCAAAAGCAGTTCTGCTGCTTTGTAAGCCAGTTCCGTGTCGTCTTCTCAGGCACCCGGCTCTGCCGACAATAGAGAATTAAATCTTAGAAACTGACCATTATGCTGACAGGTGGGGTCAAATGGAAATGCCAGTTCAGTAAGTGGTTTATTTCTAGTCAATCAACACACAGCAGCAGGGCGCTATTACGCAAGGCACAGATGAGTTGGTGCAGTGTCTGACACAGTAAGGCTAGAATGATGCGTGCAACCTACAAGATAAAGTAAAGAATTCCTCCTCAAGAGTGGTATTCACGAAGCTAAGATGGGCCGTTGGACAAAAAGGCAGCAAAAGAAGTCATTTTCTAATCCTACACGTCTCCCACCGGCGGTCATTACAGGTGCCGAGTTCCCAGAAGGTGAAGGTCATCTCTCTCCTCGCCACTCTCCTGCTCCCCAAACTTAGTATCAGAATGGGGGGAGTGGGGGAACAGAGGCTCATAACTCTCTGTGAATTCAATAAATGAAAACTAAATTGTAGAGGTTTTATAACCAAGCAGAATCATATGAACATCACCTTAATGGCAGGGCCTTACAATTCCAGAAATCGCAACAGGATGTCAGCACCTGAGTTCCTGCAGAAACGCCATTTGGAAAATGAGGGAAGGGTGACTCGACACCCTAAATGTCCTTATGCGTACGGCCCGTGTTTCCCAGATGTCCCTGAGCAGGTTTGGCTGTGACAAGCTTCACCAATGTGGGAAGCTGAGGAAAAACCAAACGTGTAAGTCCCGCAGAGAACACGGGCCCATCATCACGGTGTGCTGGGACAGGTATGCAGAGCATCTGCCATGTAATCTCCGAAATCTGACTCCCTCTGCGACGACAAGTCCTCTGCTGATGTCTGTGCATGAGCTTCGGGGGTCCCTGAGCCCCAGAAGTTCTGTAAGGACATTGTGCATCTTCCTGCCCCGTCCAAGAAGAGCCATGCCTTGCACTGGGCGACGAGATGGCGATGCTAACAGAACTGGTCCGCCACCCACAAAGGTTCCTTTTCTCCCAGTGAGTGGACAGCAGGTATCAGAGAGTGTATGCTTGGAGAAAGGACAGACAGACAGACAGACGGGCCTGCAGAGATCTCACCCCTTCCTCTCCACTGCCTGAATCTTGGGGAAGAGGGAGAACAGACCCAACAATGAGCAGAGGAAGTTTGTTGGTTTGTTTTTGAGCTGAAGTCCGTTTGAGACCCACCACTAGCTCCCATGTATGTAACAGATGATCAATCCTTCCCGTTTTGACGATTAAACTGTTACCAGCTAATGAGAAATCATTGCTACTGAGCAGCTGCATCGCCGAGACAAACGGAGAGAAGCCGCTGGAACCCACGGCACCCTCGTCTACCTCGTGGCTGATCCGGGGTCGCCGCTCCAGACGCCCGCGCTGTGGCATTCCCGGGGACACGTCACGCAGGCCGCCTCCCCTGCATGCTGCCCCCCCCATCGCTCTCTCCCCCCGCCTTCGCCTTCTCCCATCAGAGCACGAGAAAGGCCAGTGTCTCTCAACTCTTCCCTTAGAAAGGCTAAGACGATGCGAAGCAGGTGATGGCACCAGGAGAGAAGGTGTTGTGCAAAGTCAGGGAGACGCGGACCACCATCACTCCAGGAGAGGTCAGCCGCATCCTGAACCGTGGCAGCCGCACGCTGCCTCACTAATTGGGCCATTTGCCTCCCAGAACCGTGACACAGTTGCTCGTCTGCAGTGCTGAGACCTTTAAACCCTTCCCCTGATCAGGTGGCTGACAAACGGGAGCATCCTGTTCATTAGTGTTAATTGGTTCCACCAGGCAAGATTTGGCATGTCACCACCTACAGCACAGGACGCCCTTCCTCCTGACAGGTGAGCAGAGGTCTTACGGGGGGCAGGGAGCCACCACAGCCCGCCGGAATCAGGGCGAACAGCACGTGATTTCAGCAGGAAAACCCAGCGCCCGTGGGCCTTCCACCTGCAGTGCCGGCTCCCCGACTCGCTGTCTTTCGTTGGAGCAGTTTCTCCCCGAGCCGACGAGCAGTTGCTGGCTGAAGCTACAGTCTGTTCCTGACAGGGGACAGGGGACGTCGTAAGCCAGTGGGAATAGCTGTTCTAGGGAGAACTGTCGTGGCAACTAAATCCCCAAACCTGAACATTTACAGAAGCTAAAAGCTCCTTAGGGATCTAGAAACTTATCAAAACACGCATGTTTAGGGAGAATATACGGTGTTTAATAAGGGCTAATTATGCAAAAAGCTGCAGAGTTCAGATACAGGGTCTGGCAGAAGTAGCATCCCTTTTTAAGTAGTTAAAATATTACATTACAGAATTACATGCTTATGATTTTGTAACAAAAGATTTGGTATAGATCACCAGCTCATACAAAGGGCGTTACTTCTGCCGGACCCTGTGTGTGAAAGACATATAATACATACGTGTGCGTGTGTGTGTGCGTGTGTATCTTTTGACCTACTAAAGTAACTTTCAGGAGTTTTTCCTACAGTGGTGATTGGACACACCTGCATAGATATAAAAAATGTTTACTGGAGCTGTTATAAACAGGAATAAACAAACCACTCTCCATCAATGGAAATACGTTAAGCAAATAAATAAATCATGGCACATCCACCCAAAAGAAAAAATTTTCATCCATTGGTGATGTTGATGCAGACTTATTTACTTATATGAAGGGATATTCAGATAATTTAATTGAGAGGAAGAAAATTATTTTAAAAATCATCATGTATAAGAAGAATATAGCACTGTGTGTTGAGAGAAAATACCTGAAAAGAACTTTATTAAAATGTCAATATATGGATGGAGATTGTTTTAACTTCTCATGCTTGATGTTTTTCAATTTTATTTATAATCATAAATAAAACAAGAACTCTATGTTTATTTTAAAGTGAAAAACACCACATATAAGAAGCATATAGAGATCTAAACAGCAAAACAACGGAAAATAATGGGTGGCAAATAAATCTGAAGAGCTGCGCACATGCCCCTTCAGTCCCGGGCGGACAGGCATCGTTCACAGGCCGACGCCTCCTACCCCGTACGGAAACGTCAGCCGGCTCGGGGACGGTTCAGTTGTCAAAAGTTTCCTTCAAGGTCAGCCCTACGATTCGGCCCTTCGCATTTCACCTGTGTCCAATGACGCGCGTCCAGACTCCTGGCTAGTGCTCCCATTTCCACACAGGAAGTTCCACCCACTGAAAGAAATCCACTGGTTATGATAAAGGCCTGTCCGGGTAAGACAGCAGAGTGGGCACACGTCCAACTCCTGCTCTCCTGGGCAACCTGTGACGTCACAGAACGTAAAAAGAGAAAATGCGAAGGAGGCTGAAAACTAGAGAAGGGAGACGGGCCCCGCGAGGAAACGTAGGGAATGTCTGTGGCACGTGGTGCAGACGGCAGAAGTAAGAAAAGGAAGCAACAGCTTTCCAGAAGGAAACTAAGGGCATGTGACAGAGCCCCCAAAACCCCCAGTGAACAGAGGCTGGAACAGAAAGTGAGGGCCCAGAAGTGGGGGGCCTGGGAGCACAGATGCACCAGGAACAAACTAGAAAACACAGCAGCTCCATATGGGGGGATGTGTGTGTACGTGGGAATCCATTTCAGTGTCCCTTAAGCATTAAAACAAAACCTCTTAAAAATAAATTTTAAAAAAGATGGGTATCTCAGAACAAAGTTGAAACAAGAAAATAAATGCACACATAAATCCAAATGGCCAATATTCTAAAAATGCTCGCTATCTACTAGTCGTAATTATACGACTCCCACATATGTGGCAAATCATAATGATTGCAGTAATTATTCTCAGTATTGTGAAGCCCAGGGAAATGGACACTCCCATGGTCTCCTCATAAAAGTATACTCAGTACCAATGCCGAGAGGGCAATTAGGCAGCCTCAAAAAAATAAAAAAGCATACATTTTGATGAAGGAGTTTTACTTCTAGCCATTTATCCTAAGGAATCAATCACAGATGTTTAAAAAGATGCATGTGCAATGCTGTTCTTTGCAGCATAATTTATAAAAGTGAAAAATTGGAAACAATCTAAAGGGCTGCCAATAAGAAATTGGGTTTTAAAATATGGAACATATAAACTATGATGAAAGTCAAGAGAATGATTAGCAGTCGTGTACAAGAACACCAAGCAAACTAGAGAAATTATCAGGGAGAGAACTTGGCTTAAAATAACGTAGGGTATGGCCTAACCTTGGTTAAAATATGCGCAAATACCACGCTACTTTTTCCATGTATAAAATATCTGCAAGGAAAGGGGCTGAAATGAAATATAACGTCATGCTATTGGACGCTCTCGGAGTCACGTTTGCAAATGCAGAGCCCAGTGGAAGGACGCCCGCGCCCGACCTTCAGACACTGGCGACTCGGTACAACACATACTCGTCGCCCTCAGGGACGGTCCATCGGCCAGTAGAACCGGGTGGAGATGCCAGGTGGAGACCGATGTGTGTGACACACAGTTCCCCTCTGACACAGATGCCACCATCACTAAATGCAAAAGGGACAGCTGGTGTAAGACAATGTTGACAAAACGGGTTTAGTGAACGGAGAAAAATTAAAAGCGCTTCAGGTGCACATGCACTCCCGGAGGGCTCCAAGGTGGCGGAGGCGGCGAGCAGCGTGCTGCCCCCGGCCCCGAGCGCCTTCGAACGACCACCCCGTCCCGGAACCACGTGCCTGCGGGGCCGCCTGCAGAGCAGCCGAGCGGACGCTCCCGCACGCGGGACACAAAGAAAAAGCCACACGGGGCCGGGGCCAGGGCGGAGCCGCACCACGAGCGGCCGCACACGGCGGGGGCGGGCGAAGCAGCAGAGGACACGGCAGCCGCGGAGGTGCCCCCCGGGGGAACGAGGGGCCCCAGCCCGGAGCGCGGGTGCCAGAAGCACGCCCCCGACACGTGAAAAGGGGTGGAATCCGGCCTTCCCCGCGGGACCGAGGCTGCGGGAACCTACGATGGCCTCTTAAAGGGCCCGCGCACCGGCTCGCCCACAGGCACTCACCGGGGCCCCAGCGCAGGGGCACGGACTCGGGGGCCATCGGCGGCACTCGGGGCGCGGACTGAGGCATGTGGCTTCTGCTGGGGGACTGGAGGACAGTCCCCATCCTCCCTGACCGGGGTCCTCCTCCGGAGCAGCTGGCAGGGGGCGCCACCGTGCCGTGCTGAGCCCGCCCCACACACCGCCAAGTCTGAATCTGATTGGCTGCTGCGCTCTGCTGAGACCCCGCCCCACCCAGCTCCCCCAGTAGGAGGCGCCGTCTCTGAGCAGCCAGCCCCGCCCACACGGCGCTCCGTCTCGGAAGCGGTCTGAGTCCTCCAGACCCAGGCGGGTGGCGACGGGCCTGGGTGCGCGCTGAGGCGTCGACGGTGACGCTCCAGGCCGAGCACGGCCACCAACTAGAACCATCCTGACCCTAGTGCCCACAGCTCTTCCCACGCGCGTGACTCCCGGACACCCTGCCCCACGCACTCATGCACAGCACAAGGCTTATCAGCGGCGGGACCTGAAGGCAGCTGCAGGAGGTATTAGGCCTCGCGGTCCTGGCATCTTGCGGAGCTCCCCCAGGCCCCGTGCGGGTGGCAGCGGTCCTTGTTCGCAGGGTGGCCTCTCCCACGTGCCTCCAGGTTTAATGGCTGCAATTTGGTGAGTTTGGATACCTGCAAACACCCGGATACCAGCACTGCAATTAAGATAATAGACATCCAACACTCCCCAAGTTTCCTGTGTCCAGTTGTTGTTGCTTTTGTTTCCTTTTTGTTGTTGTGCTAAGAACATTTAACATGAGACCTGGCTTCACAAATAACTGAAGTGCATAATATTACAGTTAATAATTACTATTAACTGTAGCCACTCTGGTGTGTAGCAGATCTCTGGAACTTAATTCATCCAGCACAACTGTAATGTTATAACCAAACAAATTTACAAAAGAAATGTCAGATGAAAAGAAGGTATTTGTAACTCCCCAAATTGCCTAGAATGGGCAATATAAACCTTGCCAATAACAGAAACAAACAAAAAAGCAGTTATTCTAAGTTTAAACAGTTAAGATTATAAAGATAATTCACAAATAAACCTAAAACTTTACACAATATGAAAAGATGACCAAATCCAATAGTAATCAGACCGATTCAGATGACAGCAAACATTACAGATCACTACATGGAAGTTATGGAAAACATGGGGAGCTGGAAAACACAAGTGTCAGGAGTGGGGGTAGATGCCCTTGGCCTTGTTTGGTAGGCATGACAAAAAGACAGTAGACCCCAAGGTTCTCGGCATAAGCACATGGAGTGTTCTTTAAGTGACAGGAACAACTCTGAGCGGAGCCATTTGGGGAAAATGGTCCAAAGTTCTGCTGTGAACATTCTGAAATGCCTAATCAGAACCGAGTGGAGATCTGAGTAGACTGTTAGATACAGAATTCTAAAACAAAGTGGAAAGGCCACGTACACGTAGTACTTACAGGCGGTACTTAAAGCCATGAGGCTCTCAGAGATCCCCCAGAGGGAAATGTAGTTCCTGAGGAAAGGCCAGGACGGAGCCCTGGGGAACTCCCGCATTTAGACGTCTGGTGACAACAGGAACCTAACTTGATCCTGCTGAAGAGACCCCGGAGGTAGAAAGGAAAGCAAGTGAGCACAACGTTAAGGTCAATGAAAGTCAGATGGCAGTCAGCAGTGTCATGTCATTCAAAGTGCTGTGAACACCGTGAGACACGTGGCGTGCGTTACGGCTCTCCTCTCTGTTTTATGTCACCTGCACGGACACTGAGTTTGCATTCCCTCGTAGGCGCTTACGTGTCTTTCTGTGACAAGGCATCCAGTTTTAGCAACAAGATGGAAGGTAAGCACTGTTTAAAATTGCTTTATAAAATCTTATGATTTATAGACAGTATCTAAAACATAAAACTATTCATACCTTTGAATAATTAATTCCACCTCTCAAAAATAACGAATGTCACAGAGACTAATGACCTGTACGACATCCTCATTCCAGTACTGTAGAGTCTAAAGCTGGAAAGAAAACAGGAAGGAACAAAACTAAAGGAATGATTAAATAAACTAAGGATAGCCACTCGTTAGAATTAAAAATGATGGATGTAAAGTCTTCTACCATGGAGGAAAAATTGGACCAACACAAAACCTAAAAAGCCTGAAGGTACAGAAAGAACTCTCGTGACGTCCCTCGCCATGCGAAGACACAGAGGCGAGGGCTAGCAAGGAGTTGAATGCTGTTTCTGTCCCCGCAGTATGAACATAGATGTCCATTTTTTGCCTTCTCCCTCCACTAGCAATTTATCAAGCTGTATCTCTACAACTGAGATCATTTTCAAAATTAAAATACATTATTTGTTTAAAAAATAAAAGTCCATGCTTCGGAGATGTTTCCAGTGATGATGTGACCTAACAGTTGAGCCTGGATCGCACCTCACAGGAAAAGCTGTGTAATTAAGTCGCTGAAGACGACATGGAGATACTTTGTTCGTAAATCGGTATGAAGGTCGGACTATGGTATTTCTATTCTACAAGGTCAGAGATACGCTCACAGCACTAACGTGCCGAAGAACGGAACGGCACACACACGTGTAACAGCTCCTGAGAGGTCACGTGCAGGCACAGCCATTAGGTACGTGGGGGGCTCTTGTCACCAGGCTGACGGTTCCCTCCATTGTCACGCCAAGCCCACTGGGGAGCTTGAGCAAAACCTCCACGATGTATACTTCCAGGAAAAAATCCAGAGGACTTAAGATGCTAACATATTTTTAGCTCAATAAAAAGAAGAGTGCCTGGCTTACTTACATAAGTCATTTTAAAATAGAATCGTTCTAAGGAGGGCAGACTAGGATGAAACAGAAAAATGAAAGGGACAGGAGAACCAGCTTCCTAATTCTCAAACGCATTAACAGCTTCTGAAGCAGGTCTTACGTGACAGCACGTCTTCTGTAACTGGAAATGTCGGCGCTCAAACGCCTGAGATAAATTCCAGCAAAAACACAATAGAGTTCATGTACGACTTGAAATCCGTCTGTGGTGAAACAACTCAGTAATTCTTACTAAACCCACAGCTGATTTGAGAGTAAGCTCTGGCTTAGTGGGTGACGAGTTACTTTGGGAAGCAGGAGTTTGAATAAGAAAGGGGACAAAGGAGGTAACAAGTATGTGTCCTGCTGGATCGCAGACCCCGCCTTTCTGCGTGGGAGCCCCGTCAGTGCCCCGGGGGCGCCGTGTGCCTCTGCCTGCTGCCCCCGGGCCTCCTTGCCTTTCTCTTCGAGCATCTGTCTCAGAGGGGCAAGTGGACTGAAAACAAGTGAAAGGAATCACAGTAAAAGTGGCTTCAAGAAGATTTACATTAGAATGTTTTAAATAAGGGAATTTAAAGATGATCCTCAAATGAGTGCAGAAAGCCATTCATCAAGGCCGACAGGTAACCTTGGAGGCTTGGTGGGAAAGCGTCGTGAGATTAGGGTTTGCGCCCCTGCTCAAACCTCTGCATCTTGTTAGAGAAGCTGGGACAACAATGATTCTGCCTGATGTGACCAGGAAAGAAATCCCTGGGAGGTACCGAGTACAGACACAGTCAGGAACGATGGGAAACCAGCATCACGAAACAACAGTAATCAGGGTAACTTCAGGAGTCTTGCTGTTGGACACAGAATAACGACAATCGCAGTAATAGCAACAATAACACTATTAGTGATCATAGTTTGTATCTATTGACAGAATACTGTGTGACAGGAATGAGGCTAAGCCCTCCGCTTGTATCGTCAGTTAACGCCCAGTTACCCTCTGAGGGAGTTACTGTCACCCCATTGTGATGTGACAAACGGGAACAGTAATTCCTCACCAAAAGTTCAACAGCTTGTGAGTGGCACAAAGTCTCGAGAGACATCGTCGTCACCCACAGTGACTCAGTTTCTTTCAATGATAGGAGCCAAGGGAGGGCTCCAAGCCTTTCTTCCCACGCCTGCTCTGCATTCAAGACTCAAAGTGCCAGGGCCGCCGGAACCTAGAGTCTTCGTGCAGGCCCTTAAGCGGGATCTTGGGGTGGACTCTCGCTTCGTGCCTACCTTCAGCACTCATGTCCAACCTGACACTCGGTTATTTGGTCCAGTAGTTCCCTTGGTTAGAATAATGTGTGACTGAGTTGAAGATAAAGACCCATTCTTCACTAAAAACGTCTGATTTCACACACGAAGCTAGTAGGGGGTCCACACAAATCCCAGACTCGGCCTGGCTGTGCCTAGAAGGGGACCGATGACACAAAAGCAATGTGCTGAGGAAGCGCGACCAGGATTCACCAGGCGCCTCGTCTACCGAGCGCTGAGCACTATGCCTCCCAGTGCCGTTTCCGTCAGCGCTCCACACTCCTGTGGAGGGCACCCTGTTTACCTAGGAAGCCGCCAGGGTGACACAGGCCGCCAGCGGCCCTAGCACGACTCCCCCCTGCTCTTCTCCACTCCCCACACTTGCATTGCCCACGTAGGGTGGTGGTTGCATCTGTCAGCAGCCAGAAGATTAATGCCACGTGCTGTGGGTGGGACGGCAGGGTCATCTTCTACGAGGGGCTGAAACTCCCATCCGAACTTCACCAGTTTAATCCCTCCTGCAGAGAGATAGGAGTCATCTCAGAGCCACAGTGCTTAACCGAGAGGGTCCTGGAGAAACCGGGGGACTGCAGAGAGCAGGCACATTGGATCCAACTAGTTTCGTGCACAAATGTGGTTGCATTCGCCCAGAAGCAAGTGTGCATCTCCGCCCCGGCCCTCCTGTCCCTCACCCGGGGCCCCGGCATCTCCGCCCCGGCCCTCCTGTCCCTCACCCGGGGGCCCGGCATTTCTCCCCCCGCCCTTAAGGCACTGTGTCCCACCCCCGACCCTTATGACCTCCCAAAGACAGTCCTCTTGCTGAAACCACCCCACTGGAAACCCTGGTGGCCATGGCTGCTGTTGCTGGTGACCCAGTGCTGTCACCTGTCACCTCTGCCTGCTGTGCACATCGCAGGCGCATGGCTGCTGCACCCCTCTCTGTCCCATCTCTGTCCCATTTCTTGTGTGAGAACCTGTCATGCCCAGGGCTCTGAAGGGTGCGAGACAGCACTGAATTCTTCTGATTTCCATGAACTTGACCCCTATTTTCCTGGGTGCCTTCCGGGAGCCAAGTGGTGCAGAGCTAGACGCGTAGGGCCAGCTGTGAGTCACGTAAGACGGGAAAAAATGAAAGCAAAATTTCACTTGCTTGTTCTGGGACGGGACGGCTCACTTATCTTCACTGATGTCCAATTTCTTACATTTTAAATGGTATAAAAATGGAGTCTTAGATTTATTTTAAGGATTCATGCTTTCATATATTTAAAGTCTCCAGCACACCATGGGCATGCAAAACCGTTGTGACAAACAGCTGGCACCTTTCAAACCACATGAATAACAAATTTGGGTCTGAGTCACGGGGAGAGAGTGACCAGTGGGGAGTGGACTTCTGTGGGACACGTGCTCGCAGCATCTCCGCGCACGCAGAGTGGCCTGTGCAATGCAGCTCGTGCTGGGCTGTGGGGTGAGCACCGGGTCTGTCCCCGTTAAGGCAGGGACCCCCCGCCCCACCCCACCCCCGGGCCCATCCTGTGCGGCCGCAGCAGGCTATGGGGACTGGGGCAGCAGAGACTCGTAGGGCTTGGACGCAGCCTCCAAGGGGCAGGAACTGGGAGCAGACCCGAGGGGGCCCCGGGCGAAGCCCACCGGGCCGCAGCGGCCTCAGACGGGGCAGCCGAGGGCGGCTGTCGGTCTGCTGAATACAGAACTCTGTTTTCTCCCCAACACTTATGGGGCGCAGCGCTGCTGAGACGGTCCTGTGTTCTGACGACCTCTACCAGCCGATACCCACAGGGGTGATGCCATGTGCACAGCAGGCACAGGTGACAGGTGACAGCACTGGGTCACCAGCAACAGCAGCCATGGCCACTAGGGTTTCCAGTGGGGTGGTTTCAGCAAGAGGACCGTCTTTGGGAGGTCATAAGGGTCGGGGGCGGGACACAGTGCCTTAAGGCTCCGCCCACAAGGAAATGTGGGGCATCAGTTTCCTCTGCAGCCCAGGAGGTCACTCTGGGGTGGGGGCAGATGAGGACTGGGGAGGCGGACGCCTTGTGCAGTGGCCTGTTGGCTGCGGAAGCTTTCCCCGTATGTGGCCTTTCCAGTGAAACTGCCCCAGTCAATGACCCTACACAGTGGTGGTTAATGTGTCAAGTTCAAAACCAAGGGTACAAACATTGTTTTGCTCTACCCTGGTACCTTCTCTGTCTCTCTCGGGACCCTGTGGAGCCAGGCAGGAGGGTCCAGGGTCAAAGGCACAGATCTTGGCATTTCACACCCGGCTCAGCTGATATCTTAACTCTTCTGTGCCTCAGTTTCCCTGTGCATGGAGTAGGGTCACAGGGGGACCCATACCCGAAGGTTCTCGGAGGATTGGAGCGTGCACCTTGCATGGAGCCTGGCTGGCCCTAAGTGCTCGGGCAGCTTGCGGTCCCTGTTTTTCCGGGGCCCCTGCCAGGACCGCCTTCTAGTCAGACAGACTTGGCGGGGCTCCCAGCCCCTGGGTGACCCCTCTGCCCCCTTCCCTGTGTGTCCTGAGCGCAGCGCATGTCCTGTCTCTGGTGCCGTCCATCCCACGGAAGCTCTACTCTTTGGGGAGAAAGAACACTGTCTTTAATTAGAAACGCAGCCTTTGCTCCGTTTGTGGGGATGGTGGCCATTTCCACAGCGATCGCGGGGACCCGGACTCCCCGAGCCCCACCTGGCGGCGTCCGGCTGGCTGCTGCCCCAGGCTGCACGTTGGTGGCTGTGTTTCCTGTCTGTTACTACAAATGACATTGCAAAGTGCTCCATCGCTGAAACAGACAGAGAGGACATGACTTACCACCAGGCCTGTCACATAAATGACCACCAGCGAGAACGCCATCTCCTGCGAGCGCCCCGTACCATGTCCCTGCCATGAGGGAAGCAGTTCCGCCCTTGCCCACGAGCTCACTGGCCAGGGCCAGCGTGGGGCTGCGTCCACGTGTGCCCTGCGGGAGCCCTGTGTTCAGTGACCGCAGGTACGACCTAACCTCGATCTTGAAGGTCCAGGGGGCAGCTGGTGCCGCAGAAAACCCATGTGACGTGTGGCATTGTTCTTGGGAACCAGCAGAAGCCCACACATCCGTGGGGGCTGCTGAGGAATTGTGGGAAGAAATAGTGTGCTCTCCTAGACCTCTAATGCGTGCCCTCTGACCTCAGTCCAAACCACGTCATGCAGTTGAGATGTCCAGTTACGCTCCTACATATTTGCTTTTGCAAATCTAGGGATTGACACCAATTAGTAATGTTTTGAAATTAATAGCTTGGAAGATAGCAACATCTGTCCAGTTGTCACAACAGCTCTCTCTATGTGAAATGCTTTACCTGGGGACAGTAACTAACAAATGTCACATTAAGTGTCTGTGCCTTTCTCCATCTGCATCCAGATGGCAGCCTCTGCATAGGAGACATTTAAAATCTCTCCCTCCCCTCTTAAAAAAAACTATCCAATCAAGGAGATGAACGTCTAATCAGAAATTTAACAATTATTTTTCCTTCAACTTGGCTGCTTGTAAAATGTATGACAAAGTCTCTAAAACTGTAAACCTAAGCACACCTGTCAGTGAGAGGCTGTACGACACCTGTGACATGCAGGGGCTGCAAATACTCCTCCTTGGCACAGCCCGTAGTGAACCCCGGGCAGCCGTCCGAGGCCCCTGCGGCACCGTGCGCTGGACGTCCAAGTCGCTCTTTGGACCTGAAAGTGCCTGGTGGGGCACCGTCATGACACGCCTTTCTGGTTTTAGTGCCCCGTGGGTCTATGACCCCCTGGGGCAGGAACCACCAGGCTGCCCCAGGGAGGAGGGTCGAGGTTCCAGTCTCCTTCTCTGCCATTCACTCCCCACAGGGACTTGGACAAATTTCTTAATTTATGAATCACTGTTTCCCCACCCGTGAAAAAGAGGCCGTGGGAAACACCGCTACCTGGGCACCAGGTTGTTAGAAGATTCAAGAAGATGTTGCGTGTAAAACACCTGGGAAGTCGTAAACATCTACAGGAAAGTATCTGGATTTTAATCCAAAACCCGATGACACAAGTGGAGGGGTTGGGGAGGACACCCACCTCAGGGGCAGACCCCAGGGCAACGTGGGCCACCAGCAGGGACAGCAGCGGTGCAGGTCACGGGTTAGATGACTCTGTCTTTTCATTCTTCGACGGCCGTGTTCTCCCGGCCCCACCCGCCCAGGAGGTGTGTGCATGCGTGCTGGACGCTGAGAGGTGTCTGAGCGCCGTTCCCGCCTATCACTGTCCAAGCTGCGGCGACTTCCATGAAGGGGACACCCGAATCATTGCAAGTGAACCGTCTGGGTCCACACACTGTTACTTCCCTGTCATCCCAGTCTGTGCAGGAGAGAGGAATGGCCTACCACGTGCGAAGGCAGATGACAATTAAGGGCACTACAAACGTCTCCCCAGTGGCACAAGGACGGACACCGAGATTCAGGGTGTTACTGACAGTATTTGGGGCGAACGCGTGCTGCCTCGGGACCCCGTTGTCGGCCTGTCGGGCTGCACTCTGCTCTCAGCACGCGTCCTAGAAGACACTATCTTACTGAATTTGATCCTCCAGAGGAAGGAGGGGAAGGACCCCTTCCCCAGCAGACCCTGTGCGGCGCGCCTCGGAATTCCCGTGAGCGTCCCCAGCACCCCACGGTCAGCTTGTAGAAGGCAGCAAATGGCTGAGTCCCAACCCCCTCCCCCCCGGCATGGGCGTGGAGGCAGAAGCCAGCAGGCAGGGCCCGAGAGCGTGCCCGTCCTCACACCCCAGGACAGGGTGACACATCAACGTTAGTTCAGGAAAACGGGCAGTTCGATTCCCTGTCAAGGTCCCCAGGGGGACGGGACTCAGTGATACGAAGCACCAGGCACGTTTTTACGGCACGTGCCACCAAGGTGACGCCGGTGTCCCCAGTAATCAGAGCGTTAGGTTACGTCAAAGACACTGAGGCTCCGTGAGGTCAGACCCCACCAGTTACACGTGACTGGGCTAAAGCTGGCTCCCAGGCTCTCTGTCACTCTGACCAATGTTGCCACCCAAGTCCCCAGCGAAGGCGCCCAACATAAACTGGACGCACAAAGAAGGAATAGCAGCGACTTTGCAAAGAGAGGCAAGCGGAGCGTCCGGCACACCCAGGGCACGGACGCCCAGGACACATGTGACAAAGGCCCGGGCCACCCCACCCCGCCAAGGAGGCAGCATTCCCGCTCCAGGCCACCCTCACCCTCTCGGCCCCACTTCAGGGACCGTTGGGCCTGCGGCTCAGGCGCCATGCCGAGTGGCCGGGACACGTGGCCTGCGCATCGGCTCCTAAAAGCCTCACGCCGACCGGCAGTCAGTCACTGACCACTGAGCGCACACCGGGGCGTCGGAGCCCCCCAGAGGGATGAGGGCAACGAGGAGGAGGCGGGGCGCCGGCACCTCCGCGCACTAACCAGTACGTGGCAGGCCGCGCGACAGGCGAGCCCTCCCGCTTCCAAAGTGGGGGAGCCTGCCCCCCTCGGGCCGGGAGCGGGCCTGGTTCTGCCCCGGCGCAGCGGGGGCCTCGCATACGGAAGCCCGTTTTCACCCTCGTTTCGTCAGGCCCCCAACGACCTCGAACGGGAAAGGGAGGAGAGAAACACGGGGGGCCTGGAGGTCAGGAGGCTGGCGGGCTCGGGGCGCCAACGGGGGGTTTCCGGCTCGGGTCCCCGGCACCTGGAACCCTTTTTAAACTAAGAATAAAGCCCCCACCCCACCACTCCGCAACGAAAGCAAGAAATACGCATTCGGGAGCACGGCCACGCAGACCGAGTCCGAAGGCCGGCGACACCCAGCCTGGGCCGCTCTGCTGCGTGACAGCGGTGCCCGTGGAAGGCACAAGAGGACAGGTGTACGCGGGTGTAAGACGAAAACAGCGAATGGGGCCTGCAGGGGACCTGCGCCCCCCGCCCCGGGGCTGGGACGCTCTCCGGAATGTCACGTCCCCCTGCCTGGGCGCGGTTGCCCGTCTGCCCACGTGCCGAAGGACGTCCTCTGCCCTCCACGACACTTTCCCAGCGGCTCCCGGAGGCAGAGATGGAGGCTGCCAGAAGCAGGGGTCCCCGACAGCCGCCCCACACCATGTGTCCCCCGTGTCAGCGCGTGTCGCCGCGTGCTCCGCAGCGTGGCACATGTCCAGCCTCCTCCCTTCGTCCTCTCCAGCACGGCGAGCCCTTCGCTCCATCAGCCTGCAGCCCAGAGCCGGCCTCGCTGCCGTCATTCGCTGAGGGCTGACCGTGTTGGCCGAGGCTCCCGCGGGCCTCCGTGTGACGGGGACAGGGCCAGCCTAGCAACGGTAGCTAAGGGGCCGGAGCCCTGCCGTCCACGCAGGCGTGCGGCCCGTGTGGCCTGAAACCTCGAGAGGTTCTAACCAGGGAAAACGAACTGCCCGCGACCCAGACAGGCCAGGAGAGCAACAGAGCGAAGTGTGACACAGAGCGAGGCCGGGGGGTGGGCGGAGGCTGTGGGCCGGGGGGCCATGGCCCCGTGTCATGCCACAGGGAGCCGCGTAGGAACACCGCCGACAGGACTTTGGAGTGGCCACTGCAGGGACACCTGGGTGACACAGCGATGTCTGAGCTGGGGCTGGAGGCTGTAGCCACCTGTGCACCACCAGCCCATGTGGGGTGACGCCAAGCCCAGGGTGTGCCGGGCAGCCAGCCTTCGTTCTGGTCCGCCTGGCGCCCCTGATCCAACTCCTGGGTTGTGGCCACGGAACCGAACCCCGGGGGCGGCGGGGGGAGCACAGCTCTCCTCTCCAAGAAGAGCCGCATTTTGGTGTTCGGGTGTCCCCGATAGGACTGAAGAAAGGACACCTTCCGTGGGGGTGGCGGCTCCGAACACAGACCAGCCCGTGTTTGGGGACGGGAGCTCAGAGTCAGCGCACGTCAGTGTTCAAAGTAAACATTATGGCCACACGCCCTGGGCCCACGCTACCTAACAAGGAGGCTTCTAGAACACCCTATTCGTACGGATTTTCCCGATAGGCTCGGGTTTTGCTGTTATCGGTCCTTCCCACCTGATTCTCAAGAGACAAGAGCATCTTAGAAGTCAAGGTCAGTGCAGCGCCCGCTCCTGCCCCTGATGCGGTGACTGAGTTCGGTTTCCACATTCCCGGAGGCCACACGGTTCCCTGGGCCTCCGGCTCCAGGCAGAGCGCACCGGCCGACCGCCCGCCGGCCCCCTCGCCCACGCTCCCTGGCGGCGCGTGCTGGAGAACCCAGGGCGGGGGAGCCCCCCGGGGAGGGACGGGGGTGTCCCCACGCTCGCCGGTCTCCGGAGACTCTGCCTCCCGGGACGATCCGTCAGGCACCCTGTCACAAGCCTACGGTCTCGGCGTAGAGAAACACGAGCGGGCAAAGGCGCAGGGCCCGGGCCCCGCGGGGGCGGCGGGCGTCCCCAGCTCCGCGCAGAGGGACCCGCTGGAGCTCAGGAGGCAGCAAAGCGGCCGCGGCGCGTGGACGGCTGGGGACCACTTTCCGAGCCGCCCGGCAGAACTGCTTTTCGTTTGTTTGTTTGTTTATTGGGTTGGTGGGGATTTTGCTAGAAAGCTAGGGGCTCCTCTGGGTTTGGGGGACAACTCGAGAGCTGCCTGTGAACGCTCCCGGAGCTGCCGCACAGGGCGGGGGCCGGGGGGGCCTTCGCGCAGGGTCCCGGCAGCCGCACTCGTTACGTCCGGTGTTGTCCCCACTGCCAGCGAGCTCCCTTTGTAAATTCGGTCTCCAGCTCTCGTCCCCAGGGGTGGCTGGAACCGTCACAATGTCGCATCGAAGCCTCGGGGGACTGCCTTCGCCGTGAGCTGAAGGAGGGAAGGAGGGAGGGTTGGATGTGAGACCCGAGAGCCTGTGACCTCGCGGGGACCGGCCCCTGTCAGCGCAGGGCCGAGTGTGAAGCGTCTCCGTCACTCCGTCACTCCCCACCCCTCATCGCCTGGTTTCCTGTGACCCCTGGGCCCCTGGCAGGGGAGGGGCCCATTCGCAGCCGTCGCCTCCTCGTCCTGCGTCCATGTCACCCACTGTCCACCACTGTCCTCGCTCCGTCTCACCTCACACGCTCTCCCCAGCGCTGGTGGCCTGCGGGCTTGTAACAAGCTCCCCGGGAGGCGCCTTCTCTAATTCTCTCCGAATCCCATGCCCGAATCTGACAACTAAGTCCGTGAACTTGCCACCGTGCCCTTGCGTTGGTGGCGCTGTCACCTCAGGGAGGTGTCAAGCTTGGCAAGGTAATGACACAAAAGGAGCTCCAAAACGGCTCTGCAGGGTGCGCCAGGCGCTGGCGTGGGTGCACAGCCTCCCCAGGGCAGGACGCGAAGGTGACCGTAGTGACCCTCAGCACTGAGGTGCGCGGCACTTTTTCCCAAAATTAATGTCCGACCTCATAGGTGGACACTTCCACGACGAGGTCCCCAGGGTCTTAGCAGGCTGCCCAGCCGTACCGTGTGGAACGGGACCGGACCAGTATTTTCTATCCCATTCTCAAGGGGACGTCTGCTCAGCGTCACTTAAGGAAATGCGCCCCTCATGCCCACAACTGCACGCGTCACGTGGGACGTGCCACCCCGTCTGTTTCCTGCTGCATTCTTCCTCTCTCCTTTACTTTCTGGAATCTTCTCAGATCCGGCCTCCAGGAGGACCAGCGAAAGGGCCAGCCTGGCGTCCCTAGCCTGAGGCCGCCAATGACTCGGCTTCGGTTACATGGGGTTACGTGTTTGGATACTGCTGCCCTGGGACATGCGAGCGCAAAGTGAAAGTCGTGATGGACGAGGGGGTCACCTGCATTGTAACCCAAGTCGGCATCATGGCAGGAGAACAAAGCGCCCGCCCGTGTGGACGCTCTCCTCCCCTGGCCAGCAGTGTCCCCCCTTCCTAGGAGAAGAGGCCACAAGGGACCCATGTCCCGACGTTCAGTTCCGGGGGGTCCCCTCTGGTCCAAGGAGCGCCTCATCCTTTCATAAAGATATTTGGGGACGAAAGTGGCAAAGCTAACTAGAAGGTTTAAGCCAGTCGGCTGTGCGACCCCGTAAGTGCCCGGTGGGATGACACCGATGGGATTTATGCGGCGTTTCCGCGATGGACCCGCTCACCTGTGGGGGTGGGCTGGGCGTCTGGGCCCAGGAGCAGCGGCCTGAGGCGGGCTCGAGGGACAGAGCAGGAAGGACGTCGGGAGCAGGACCACCGTCGGGTCAGGCTGCAGTCACGGCGGGCTGGGGTGGCAGCTGGGTGTGACAAGGACGCGTGGAGGCAGGCCTGCCCTTGCAGGCCCCCTGGTTCCAGCAGGAGCCCCCCGGGCGGACGGGCGGGCGCTGTGATGGCGCGATCGTGTGCGTGGCTTCCTCTTTGGAGTCCGGTCGTCCCGTGGGCGTTGGGTGGGCGCTGAGCCGTGCGGAGGGCCTGGGTTCATCACGGAGCTCCTGGCCAAGTTTAATCTGCTGTTTGGGGAAATTCAAGCCTCATCGGTAGAAGCAAAGGTCCGGGAAAACGTGCATTTCAGTAATGGTTCCATCGATGTTTCCATCACACAGGGTTCTTTGTGTTCTAGCAACACAAATCATTTGGGGTAACTTCAATCCAAAAAGGAACCTGGAGAATCCGGATGCTTCTAAACAAAGGGCAGGGCCACGGAAACACACAAGGACGAGGACAGTGACACTCCCGGGCTCAAGGTGGAGGTGGAGGAATTTACTTCGTGAGTGGGGCAGGTGCTGGGCAGGCCACCGCTGTGCACTGAAAGGAAGAGGCAACATCGCAGGGGTGGCCGCGGGGACCAGCAGCTCTTCCTAACAGTTGGAGAAGCAGGCATCGCCCTGCAGGGAGCTCCAGCGTGTGGAGGAGGGAGCACAAGGTGAGGGCTGGGGGGTGCAGGCCAACGGACGTGTGGCTTGTCTCTGCTGTCCACTAGGTGCCTCACTTACTGGGTTGATGCACTGAAACCTCCTGAGCCCCACGGTCCTCATCAGTAAGACAATGTTGTCTGTGTGACAACCCATGTGACAGGCTTCCAGGATACTCAGAACAGCAGCTGTGAGTCTGGCATCCTGGTCTTCAGCCATAGGGGTGAATGTCACCACGGAATATGAGGGCCATGCACACTGCGTGGTTGCCACGTGCTACTGTGCTCAGGCGAGCCCCGCCCTATGTGACGCTGCCACCTCTGCACAGTGTGCATGTGACGTGTAGTGTCAGACTGGCCACTGCCCTAGACACAGCAGTGGACTGCCCAGGGTCACATGGGAAGTCGCTAATTCCTGTGTCCAGGGACAGTGGCACACGGCCTCTTCCAGCTCACAGTCCCTTCTGCGGACTCACCTGTCTGTCAGTGCTGCCCCCGCGGTACCTTTAACGAGGTGCCGCTGCACCACAAACGAACGGTGTCTTTCCGTCGTGTTCAGCCGTCGGCCCCGTCATCCCCCCGGCCACGGTCCTCCCGCAGGGCCACGGAGGGTCCGCTGCTCGCACCCAGCCTGACGCGTCCTCCGAACCCATCACACAGCTGCTGGCCCCTCCTGTCCCCTCCCGGCGGTTGGCTCCTGTCCGCGGGGTGTCCGCACACCGGAAAGGGCTCTCCCGGGAGGCGCCGGCGTTTCCTACTGCCCTGGTGCGCGTCCTGCTTACCGGCCGCCCGCGATGCGCGTGTCTGACAAGCGCCCCTGCCCACGGGCACGCGCGCCCCGCGGCACCCACCGGGCCAGCTCCCGGGAGTGCACGATGCTCCTCGGCGGCTCTGGGTCCATTCCGGTTTCTGCCGAGCAAAGACGGCCTTGCCTGTCCCAGGGGGCCCCCACAACGCTGTGAGCCCCTAACTCGGGGTCTCCGTCAGCCGGCATTCCGTTAGCTGTTTTCTATGTACCATTTCCTGTTTTCGACGTTGACTCCCCAACTTACAGAAGTCGAGAAACGCTCCACTTAGCTGGTCAGGACGCGCCGTCGGACAGCCTGACGCCCTCGTGCTCGTCACGCGCGTGCGGAACCGAAAACAAAACAAAACTCCTGTCAATCCAAGAAACACCCGGGGTGACAGAGGGACATCCGCCCTACAGCGACCTCCCGCCGGCAAAATCTAGTTCGAAAACCAAAGCAGATGGACGCGCTGCTCCAGGGAGCGGACGGCACACCTCCCCGGCCCTGCGCAGCGATTATCCGTGTGGGTGGGGCCGCGTCACCCCGCACGTGGCCCAAACGGGGCCTCGCCTCACCACGTGCCTCTACTATACTTTGGGGGGTCGGAATTTCCCCCCAAAGCAGAACGGCCACAGACAGATTGAGTAACAACGTAAAATAAAGGTTAACATTCATCCTAAACGACGTTTCCAGAAGCGTATGTCTCACTCGGTAGGCTAAGCTTCCAACGTTCTCGGGGGTTTGGAGGGGGCGTCCCAAAACACGCCCCTCCCGCCTCAGGGACGCGTCCAGGCGCTTCCTCAGGTCCGTCAGGTCCCGCCAGCTCGGATGTGCGATGTGTGGTCAGGGGGTGCGGTGAGCACTAACAACAGGGGCTGCAGGGGCCTGCATGTTCGTGTTCCCCCTAAATTCGCAGCTAACCAGACGCCCCGCGTTAAACGGGACGGAAAACAAGGGTGCTGTCCCGCACGTGGGGTCAGCCTCCTGACACCTGCGTTTAGCCCGGTGACACGAGGCTGACCATGGCCCCGCCCACGGCCCCGCCCCTGCCCCAGGCCCCCGCCCCTGTGCCCCACCCACGGACCTTCCCCAGGCCC
>PVJL010012610.1:8782-36470 GCA_004026885.1 Lyroderma lyra | reverse complement strand
TGTGTATATACTTAGGTTATGTGTGTATACATACTTAGGTTATGTATGTACATATAGTTAGATTATGTATGTACATATATTTATATGTACGTATACTTGGAGTATATGTATACATATACCTAGATTGTGTGTGTGTGTGTGTGTGTGTGTGTGTATGCTCAGACTGTGTGTACATATACTTAGATTGTGTGTGTGTGTGTGTGTGTGTGTGTGTATATATACTCAGACTATGTGTGTGTATTTACTTAGATTATGTGTGTGTGTGTGTGTGTGTGTGTGTGTGTATATATATATATATATATATATATACTCAGACTGTGTGTACATATACTTAGATTGTGTGTGTGTGTGTGTGTGTGTGTATATATATACTCAGACTATGTGTGTGTATATACTTAGATTATGTGTGTGTGTGTGTGTATATATATATATACTCAGACTGTGTGTATATATACTTAGATTGTGTGTGTGTGCGTGTGTGTGTGTGTATATATACTCAGACTATGTGTGTACATATACTTAGATTGTGTGTGTGTGTGCGTGTGTGTGTGTGTGTGTATATATACTCAGACTATGTGTATGTATATACTTAGGTTATGTGTGTATACATACTTAGGTTATGTATGTACATATATTTAGATTATATGTGTGCGTATACTTAGATTATATTTATATGTACGTGTACTTGGAGTATATGTGTACATATACTTAGATTATGTGTGCATATACAAGGGCTGTCTGGAAAGTACCCAGCCATGTAATATGAAAAATAGAGGCATTTATGGCTGCATTTTTTTCCGGACCGCCCTCATATACTTAAATTGTGTGTTTATATGTAGGGATACCTACATAATCTACTTCTTTATTGGCTCTGCACACAGTTACCCAGAGGTCAGACCTACCGAACTGGCGTACGCTCTGTGTCGTTAATTGGACAGAAGACACAGCACCAAGCATGGTTTTCCCTCTTGCTGGTTGACCCGCCAGTCCGTTTTCTCAGCCCCTGTGCTCTCTTACTTTGTTTTACCACTTCCTTTTTAAAAGAGTCATTCTAAGCAGTTTCCACTCTTTAAATCAATGTTGATAGAATATTAGAAACTAAAACCCCAATGGACTCACAAGCCTGGAGGAATGCGGGAGTGGCTTCCCTGGCGGAAACGCGACGCGTCCCTGTGGCTAGGACGTCGGCAGGCGCGTTCTGGGGGTCTGTGCGTGTACCTGACGGGCACCCGCATAGCTACGCTCGGCCTTTTGAAACAGCGGGCGGCCTCCTGTGATCCTTCCCCGTCAGAGAACTCGGCCAGTTGTCAACTGGAAGGACTCTGCGCGGTCAGTGCACTGAGGCTGCTGTGACCGCGGGAGGCCCCTCCATGCTCAGCCCCTCTCCCTGCGCTCACGCTCGAAGCCCGCCGTGCGCAACGCACCCCCAGAACCCTGAAGTCTGCCTGTCATTTCCTCTACCAACCAGTCATAGCATTTTCCCTTGATGCTCTAACTCATGTTTCTTCACCATCTGACCCGGGACGTTTAAGGGAGGACAAAAACTTGGCGCTGTGTGACACGGCAGGTGGTAGCTGACTGGCAGTTTGTGACTAATGGAAATTAATTTCCATTGCTTCTGGAGATGGTTCGCAGCTAATAATGCTCATTAATTTGGAGGAGCTGACATCTATGGAGAGCAAATTAGCAGTTTATAGTAAGAAAAAACACATTTTGAGCTGAAATTCCCATCGCTCATGAGACGTTACGGCTGGTGAAGTCTAGTAACTTAAATTCTTGCATCTACTGAAGGTCATGTTCAACTACCTTAACTTGAGTTGCTGAGCCAGGTGTGTTCTAGAGTCCAGGGCATTCTATCAAGAAGCGTAGGGGGAGGAGGAGGAAGAAGAAAAATTGGGAGAAAAGGAGGAAAAGAAAGAGAAGACATTGAGTGGGAAACGGTGGGAAAGGTTCCTGCAATACAGATGTTTTATGTCAGGGCTGGGCAAGACGTCAATCGCGGTCCACCGATGGACCGACAAGCAATTTTGGGGTGACCACCTGAATCAGGGACAAAGTGTCGTAGCAGACATCACATCACACCAGGGCCTAGTGGCAAGGCAGCTACTCGTAAAAGAAACAGTTTTCGCACGCACACGTACAGCTGCCACAGGCGAGCATCAGCTTGTCACGGCCAAGGCGGCTGTGTGCACTTGAGCAAGTGACACTCAGTAGCTAGTGGACCGCCACACATAGAGAAAATGAGACAGAGCCCTTGCCCTGAAGAAGTCTGTCTGCCCAGGCCTGTTTCATGTACTTAAATACATCTCAGCAAGTGAGATGAAGCCTGTGTCCTCACTGAAAAATTTATACTGGAAGGTGGCCTACGGGCCACCAGTTTCAGGGGCCTCTTCGGAGACAAAGCCACTCAAGCAAGCAAGCTCTGATTTTGTTTGGTAACTGGGCCCCTTGCAGACAAGCCCTTGAAGTGAGGGCCTCAGCGGCTCTGGAGTGAGGGATGCTCCAGAACAATTCGGGGGGTGTTCCCGCTGACTTCAAAGCTTAGCACAGTGACTGCCAGTGCTTTCAGAATTCCAACACTGGGTACGTTTCCAAAGCCATGGGGTGCCAGCACCGAGTGACAAGCCTTTCGCTTTGTAAATGAACTCTCAAAGCCCATGTCTGGGAAAGGCAGACACGAAATAACCTTGGAATGTAGAACAGTCTGTTCAGTCTCATCCAAGGGGTTTGAAGAAGTGAGGTGGGTTTCAGACGAATGTTTGGGACCCGCGGGCTGGGAAGCCCAGTGTGGTCGAAATCCTCCACTTCTCTGAACAGGCAGGTCATGTCCAGTTAGCCTGAGGCACTCACACAGGCCCCAGAGAATATGAAAAAGAAGTCCTGGCACTTCCTTTTGGTCATTTTCCTGCACATACTGCTTGACTGTTACTTGCTGAATGAACTGATGACTGAAACTACGATATTCCTTCTGAAGGTTTCGTATATTCCAAAGTGGTAACAACGCTCTCTAAATCGTTTCTGAAAAATCTCCACGTAACTGGCCTGCGCCATGGGGGATGTGGTAATACGGTTTGTGGTCGTCAGTGGCCAGGCACCCCCCATCTCCCGGGGGTCACACTTTTGAGTGGTCCTCTCCACACCAACTCACGGCTGCCCGTGTGACCAGCAGAACGCTGCAGAAGTGACCGTGTGTGACGTTTGTAGGTAGGGAAGCCAGTTCCAAACCCGAAAACGCTCATGCGGGACCTGTGGAGGGGCCGGCAGGGTGAGGGATCAGCTTGGCCACCATGTGAGTGAGCCACTTGCAAAGCCAGTCCCCCATGCTAGTCACGTTCGGGGTCTTCTAGCTTCGGTCCCAGACGTCGTGGAGCAGAGACACATTGCCCTCCTGTTGTTCCCTGGCTTGAATTCCTGTGCGAAGAAACCAGGTGACAATAAATAACGGTTGTGTTTTGCTCTCAAGTTTCTTATATCTGATCTGACGGGTCATGTCACCAAAGTTGTCAACTTTCCTTCTGTAGCTCCTGTGCAACTCCCTTTCTCCTTTTGCTTCCGATTGCGTGAGGTGCTCAGAGGGGCCAGAAGCATCGGGACAGAACTTAGAGGACTGGTTGCCCCCAGCCGGAGGGGTGGGGGACAGGGACTTCGTGTTTCATGGACATGGAGTTTCAATTTGGAAAGATGAAAACATTCTGGACAGAGGTGGTTGCCCAGAAACGCTAACATACTTAACGCCGCCGGAACGTGCACTTCAGAAATGGCGACCAGGGCCAGTTGCGCGGTGTGTACACGTTGTTACGATGAAAAGAAAACCAAAGAAAGGAAAAAGCAGAGAGCCAGCTCAGGGCTGTCCAGGCACTAACTGTGCTGACAGACAGAAGCCAAGGTCATACGCAGCAGCCGCAGATGAGGGTCAGCTGGACAGAACGTGGCCCCAAGAAGCCTGAACGTGACCCTTGCAAAACAACGTCTTCGCTACCTTGTAGGTGGTTCCAGAGCCCATCGTAAGCAGAGCACGCACGGTGGTCGAATCCCATTCAGCACTTGCCCGTCTGTTCCCTAAGTGAGTTCTGTAATCTCTTGCCCACATTTTCTTATGATAAAATAATAAATACATATTTTACTGTAATACGAGGGCTGTCCGGAAAGTATCCAGCCATGTAATGTGAAAAATAGAGGCATCTATGGCTGGATTTTTTTCCCAGACAGTCCTTGTAGATTAGCTAATACATTAGCTATTAGACTCAGTTACAATAATGCACATAAAGCAGCTTTTTAAAGTTGTTGCACAATATTATTCTTCAGAATAAAAATAGTTACTCATATCATTTGAGACATAATGCCTTGTGGTGATTGGTCTTAAGTATGCCCATTCTTTCACCCAGCCAACATTTATGGAGTACGAGCAGGCACCGTTCTGGACTCTAGGAGAGATGAGGTAGGAATATTAACCAGGGAATAAATAGGAAATATTCTCATTTGAAATCCTGTAAACTTTAAATCAAACTGGAACTGAACCTCTCTGCTGCAGTCTCACTAGAGACTGCCCTCAATAACCGAGTCCACCAGTGACCACGTAATTACACTTTAATAACCTCAGACCCTCCTGCTGAGTTGCTTTCAAAGCCAAAGCTCTGTGACGTTGTGACGTCTGCAGGCTCGTTCCCCCTCATGCTGAAGAGGAAGCAGCCCCGCACCCCTCCGAGGCCCTAAGTCAGAAAGCCTTCACCAACACAAGGAAAGCTGATGGGGAAAAGACATATCCTGTTCTCCCAAGGAGCCAGCAGAATTCCCATTGCTGTCTCTCCTTGACGAGGAAACCTGCTGCATTTCAAGGCGAGCTATTTTATGTTAGAGAGGGACTCCTTAAGGTAAGTGGCAGTTAACATCTACACTGCAGCTTCTGACATTCACAAAGGAAATGAAGTAGAAAGCACGAGCTCTTTCCGATGAACCGCCGTGTTTCCGCAGGGCCCCTTCCAAGGTAGCCGCTGTGTTTTGTCTTGAAGTTGACTGAAACGTTACCACAGGCAAACTTAGCATAAACCAGCAGCCCGAGAGTAAAAGGCGATGTTGCTAATGTAACAAAAGTGGCCATTAGGAACACAAGCGCTGGACACGTCTGCTGAGCAGTGTATGTGCCCTGGCATCTGTGCGTGCACACACACACACACACCCGAACACACACACACACGCACATAACACACATACACACAGATGCGTGCGCACACACATACACACACAGACGCACACACAGATGCGCACACACACAGATGCACACACATACACTCACACAACACATACACACAGATACACATAAACACGCACATACACACGCCCATATATACACACATACACATACACACAGGTATACATGATGCGCACACACAGATATACACACACGCACACACATATACATATGCACACACATGTGCACACACACATCCACAGACACACACATACACACACAGATGCACACACATATACACAGACGCATATACACACTCACACAACACATACACACACAGATACACATAAACACACACCGACACATGCACACAGATATACACATGCACACATACACACACTCACAGACATGCACACACACATATACATATGCACATACACACACACGTGCGCGCACACACACACACACAGGCTAACGTAACCTGGAGCCCTCGATGACTCTAAATTTCTATTTGTATCCATTAGAAAAGAAAGGAGTTTGTTCGATACCCTCCACTGTTGCTTTAATAAAAACGAAGGTGAAGCACACAACACGTGACAGGACCCTTGTGTTCACCTGCCCCCAAGGCCCCTGGCATGTCCCAGGGTGCCTGTGTGTGACGTGCCATGGTCGCTCACTCCCTGTACAAGCACTTACATGTTGCAGAGCATAAACATGCATGCCGGCCGCCTCCGTCAATAGGGGCTTGTTGTACGTCTCCAGAGGGATATGAAAGGGACAGGCAGCTGCTGCTGAGCCCCAGCCGGGCAGGTCGTATTGAGAACCAGGTCACGGGCCTGGGTACAAAAGTGGCTTTGGGGCCACGGCAGGCACTGTGAACACGGCGCCGAGAAGTGCGCGTTTGGGGTGTGGGGTCCCTCTGCTCCTGCCCCCTGCTTCCTGCTGGCCTCCTCTTCCTCCTGGCCTTCTCTCTCAGCACAGACAGCCAGAGCTCCTGTGGTCCCCGCTTCTGCCCTGTCCTCTCTCTCTGCCTCTCCCCCGTCGAGAGAGCTCTGTGGTGTCTTGAATTTAAAGTTGCTCAAGAAAGCTGCTGAATGGTGTCACCCCTCCCCCAAATTCACTTGTTCAAGGCCCAGTCCCCAGTTCCTTAGAAGGTATCCATAGTTGGAGAGAAGGTTTTTAAAGAGCTGAGTAAGTTAAAATGAGACTGTCGGAGTAAAGCTCGAATCTAACATGACTGGTGTCCTTGTAAGAGAAGGGGCCATGTGAGGCCACAGGGAAGTGACCTGCTACCAGACGAGGGGAGATGCCTCCGGAGAAAGCTAATATGCTGGCACCTTGGCCTTGGACTTCTAGCCTCCGGAACTGTGGTGTTCTGTCACAGCAGCCCTAGCAGACTGACTAGTACCAGAGGCTCTGTGATGGGTGTTCAGGATGAAACCTGCTGGACAGAGCTCACGTGGCAACAGGCGTCCTGCTTGGCACCCCTCCGGGCAGAGTTGCCTTCGGATCAGTGGGGACCCCAGTGGCACTCAGCTGTGGCAGGACCTGCAGTAATCTGTGCCCGTGTATCCTCAGAGGAGGACCTTTGAGGTGTTAGCCGCTCTCAGCAGCCCAAAAGGAGCCAGCTTAGCTGGCCCGTCAGTCATTTGGCTCATCTAGCGATAGCTCTGGTGACGATGAATTTGGGGTGGTGTTGAAAATACAACCTGCAAGTCAACGTGCGAGCGCTGCCAGCAAGCCTCCAGACGTGACGCTTCTCCTTCTCTGGACCATGTCTGGGTTGTTTTCTGGACGCCCTCCAATGCATTGTCCTCTGTAAATTTGAAAAGGTTTGTGACATAGGAGAAGGCAGGGGTGTTTGGAAGAGACAATGGTGGCAGAAGGCAGCAGGGAAGGAGGAAGAAAAGACGAGATGGATGGACCCCACGAGAGAGGCCACGGGCAGGAGTCTGCAGGGCCGATCGTGGCTATGAGGACGGGCCGCTGTGGACGCCCCTCCGTCGTGGGGCCGCCAGGAGGGGAGCTGCCGCAGCAGCACATAACAACAACAGATGAGAGCAGATGAGATTATAAAAAAATAATAATAATAAAAAGCAGTTTTTAGGAGTTTCACATGTAAATCATCAAACATGCGAATCAGCCAACCTAATGTCATAAATCACTTTGGAACACTGGGCATGCCCACTTCAGAACGTGGATGGTTTCTATAAGACAGGAATCACTGCCCTTCCCATCTCATTTCTTCATTTTTTAAAAAATATTTTTATTGTTAGACTTATTGGGGTGACGTTGGTTATCAAGAGTTACATAGGTTCCATCATTTCCTTGGTTTTAAAAATCGCTGACATAATGTATTCAGTCTACCACATCTTGAATTTTATACCAAAATGTGTCTTTGAACTCAAAATTACGAACATTAGAATGACCAAAACGTAACCGTTCTAGTATCTTCTCTGGAGCATGGCTATTTACAGTGTGGTATTTACAGTGGGACGTGGGTGCTGGTTAGAAACGCACTTAGAATCTGCATTTTAGTGAGATGTCAAGATGATTTCTGTGTACATTGAGGTCTTAATCATTGATCTGTACCAGTACCACACCTGGTTTATGGCGGAAGTTAGAAATCAGCCACCAGCAGTACGGTGTTTCTCCTATTTGACCTCACACACGTGCTGTGAATTATATTGTGATGCCGATGGTATAAGAAGGCACTAAGATCATCCTACTTTTGCAGCCACCGAGGTTTATTTCATCCAAAGTCTGAATTTGGGGACCTGGATGTTCAATATAATTGATAATCTAGTCAACGAAATTTAAACTGACGTTTCATAATGGTGCAGCACGGATTGTTGAAGACATAATTTACTTTTTAAAAATTTCTCACAGCATCTATTCTCTTTATTTCTTATTTTTGCAAGAACTACAATGTGTCTCTATTACTCTGCAACTTCTGTTTATGCCATATGACGTGGTGATCTTTTTCTGTCAAAATGCACGGACTGAGATGGAACTCAAGTCACCTAGGCCTTGTTTGCAAGTGCTTTTTCCTGTGATTATTTTCGGGTATTTTAGTTTTTGAGATGATGCTGTTGCCTTAAAAACCATCTCAATGTTCAGCTTTCCTGACCGAGAGTTCCAGCAATTCAGTCGCTCTCCTGGCCCCAGCCACACCTCCTAAAGTCTCTTCTTTCTCACTAGCTGAGTCCGTCTGAGCTAATCCTGCTGGAATCACTTAGACTTGCTCCAAGACTTACTCCTTCTGCTCTTTGCCCTTAACTGTCTGCCCTTGACCCCCATCAGACCCAGCGTAATCCCCTGTTGCGTTCAGTCTTTCCTGATTAACTCCTGCCTATAGTACTCCCCATAGCCTGAGGCCCTCAACGCGGACGTGGGCACCTTGTGCTCTGTTCTGACTCAGTACTGACTTCATTCTGACTCAGTACTGACTTCATTGTGAGTCAGTGCTGACTTCATTCTGACTCAGTACTGACTTTGTTCTGACTCAGTACTGACTTCATTGTGATTCAGTACTGACTTCATTGTGATTCAGTGCTGACTTCATTCTGACTCAGTACTGACTTGATTGTGATTCAGTACTGACTTCATTCTGACTCACTTCTGACTTTGTTCTGACTCAGTACTGACTTCATTGTGATTCAGTGCTGACTTCATTCTGACTCAGTACTGACTTCATTCTCAGTACTGACTTTGTCCTGACTCAGTACTGACTTTGTTCTGACTCAGTACTGACTTTGTCGTGACTCAGTATTGACTTTGTCCTGACTCAGTACTGACTTTGTCCTAAGTATTGACTCTGTTGTGACTCAGTACTGACTTTGTTCTAATTCAGTACTGACTTTGTCCTGACTCAGTACTGGCTTTGATGTGACTCAGTACTGACTTCATTCTGATTCAGTACTGACTTTGTCCTGACTCAGTACTGATTTCGTTCTGACTAAGTACTGACTTTATTCTGACTCAGTACTGACTTCATTGTGATTCAGTACTAACTTCATTCTGACTCAGTACTGACTTTGTTCTAACTCAGTACTGACTTTTTCCTGACTCAGTACTGAGTTCATTCTGACCCACTACTGACTTTGTTATGACTCAGTACTGACTTTGTTCTGACTCAGTACTGACTTTGTCATGATTCAATACTGACTTTGTCCTTAATACTGACTTTGTTCTGACTCAGTGCTGACTTCATTGTGATTCAGTGCTGACTTTGTTCTGACTCAGTACTGACTTCATTCTGACTCAGTACTGACTTTGTTGTGATTCAGTGCTGACTTCATTCTGACTCAGTACTGACTTCATTCTCAGTACTGACTTTGTTCTGGCTCAGTACTGACTTCATTATGATTCAGTACTGACTTTGTTCTGACTCAGTACTGACTTTGTAGTGATTCAGTACTGACTGTTCTGACTCAGTACTCACTTGGTCATGACTCAGTACTGACTTCAGTCTGACTCAGTACTGACTTCAGTCTGACTCATACTGACTCGTACTGACTTTGTAGTGATTCAGTACTGACTTTGTTGTGATTCAGTACTGACTGTTCTGACTCAGTACTCACTTGGTCATGACTCAGTACTGACTTCAGTCTGACTCAGTACTGACTTTGTTCTGACTCAGTACTGACTTTGTAGTGATTCAGTACTAACTTCGGTCTGACTCAGCACTGACTTTGTTCTGACTCAGTACTGGCTCTGCCAGCGCCTCGTGCATGCTCCTTACAGATTAGGTGGGTGCTTTGGGGCACGTCACCAGCATGGAGATGAATGAAAGCCTGCACTCTACAGCTGGCACGCATCCGAGGGTAGCTTCACCTAGCAGCGTGGGGCCCTTCAGAAGCAGAGCCCCAGACCGCCCCCTCCACCCCAGGACTGCTTACCTGAATCCGCATTTTCACAAGATGCCCCGGAGATTCATTTCTTGTTAAAGTTTAAGAAGCCTTGCACTGAAGAACAGTGTTGCCCAACCACTTGTTTGTTTGCATCAGTAATAAAAACCTTAACGTTTCTTACACAATGTTGTGGAGTTTGCACCCCCAGTGAAAAATCTGGGCCTAAGCCGTCAGAAACCATTGGGACCTAGAGGCAGTAGACACTGGGCCTCTGGCTCTCAGGCTCTCTGTCCTCAGCGTGAGGGTCACTGAGCGCTCCAGGGACATCAATTTCAAGATGCTCACCTTCACCAATATCTGTCTGCCCTTCACGCGTTCTTTTCTACCTCCCTTTCACAGATTCTCTTCCTACACTTTAGGAATCAAGGCCGACCTCGGCCTCATCCCAAACCTCGCTGCATATGAATGTGAACCCAGTTTGTAGTTGCATCTCTAAAAGCCGAGTGTAGAAGGATCGATGCTGGCCTATCTTATCCTAGCATAGGATATCATCTGTTCCCACACCCATCAAGTAATCTTTTAAAACTTCACGTGCATCTCTTTAAGGGATGCATTTTTAATAGCGTGTTGTTCAGTGTTCCATGATGACGTGTCAGAACGTGTGTGCTTCAATAATCATCCACGTTTTGGTGAGTTGTGTACTAATAATACCCGTGACGATTACTCCATCCAAAAGAAAAAACTAACAGTGATATCTGTACGTTCGTAGGAAACAAAGGAGCCAAAGGTATCTGTGTACGTACGGGTGCAGTTCTGCGTTGCTGTAATGAAATACCGAGGCCCTGTCTTGATTTCCTGTATGTGATTATTTTAAAGGGAGAAGCCATGGAGTTTCCTTCAACAACTGAGATCGCTTCATTATCTAAGTTTTATTGGGTCAAACGCTGAGCCTTTCATGAGGGCTGCAAGGGAAAATACAACTTCTGGAGAGTTCCATGAGACCTGCCCTTTGAACCAGTTTCTCAGAAGTAAGAAAGAAAATGCAGATTGCCGTGTTCTCCTAATCACCCGTTCAGGCAAAGGGGGTTAGTTCCTGCACACCAGGCTTTGATTTCCATTTAAGACCTTCTCTCTTTAGAAAAAAAAAAATGAAGAAGAATGTGTTAGGTTGAAAGCTGGAAAAATTAAACTTGGCCTGGACTCGACGGAAAACTCAGCGCCCATTTCTTGGCAAATTTCAGAAGCAAACTGTGTTAGCCGTGAAACAAACAGTTTCTTTCAATTAATACACAGCAACTGAGGGTGTCTGGGGTTCCTTCCAAACAATGGGCCGACTATACTTTTTCCCATCCCATCACCCTCTTCAAGGTCAATGGCACAGTGTCCGCCAATGGCAGGCTGCCCTGAGGCGGAGAAGCCCTGAGTAGTTCATCTGTTCAGGAAAGCCAGTGTTCTCCCCGGCCAGTAACCTGATCTGCCCCCGACCCTGTTAGGAGCGAGCGACACCACCGGGTTTTTCCCATCGTGGTGAGACAAAGCGACGCAAAGGGAAATACTCTCAAAAACGTCCTGGGTTGTTGGCGCTTTCTTTCAAAGGTCATTGCAATGGGCAGGGAAAGGCTCTCGGGTACGTTTCAGCAGCCACCAAGCGCGTGAGACTCTTTTCTGGCACACGCCCTTAAGGTTTTCCCTGCTCCATGTCCGAGTGGTGACACTAGGCTGTGACTTAGGGAATGTTCTAGGACGTGAAGGGAAGACTGGTGCGTACTGGTATTACACAGCAGGATGGCAGGCTGATTATTACCTGCAAAGCAGTTTGGACATTAACCTTTGTTGTCGTTTAGGATCGTTGTGTTATTTGGCAAATGAGTAAAAGAAGGAAGGTTCCCTGGGCTTGTTAAGTGTCTCTTCTGCCCCCACTGGCAGGTTGAGCCCCCTCCGAGCCCTGGAGTCACTCAGCCTTGTCCAACCCGCGGCCCCGGGGCCGCACACGACCCAGGACGGCTTGGAATGCGGCCCAACCCAAGTGCATAAACTTCCTTAGAACATTACGAAGATGATGCACGGACCTTTTTCTAGCCCATCAGCTGTCGTTAGTGTCAGTGTTATTTTATGTGTGGCCCAAGACAGTTCTTCCGATGTGGCCCAGGGAAGCCAAACGTTTGGGCACCTCTGGGCAATAGTCAGAAAACATGAAGACAGTGTCAGTCACATTCCAAGACCCCAGCGTCACGCTCAGGATGGGCCACCTGTCACCTAAGACCTGGCCTTTTCTCAGATAGACTGCCAGTTTCCATCTGGTCCCCTACTTCTAGTGCCCAGGGGACGGCAGGCTACCCCGGGCCTGGGCTCCATCTTGAACACACAGCACCTCAGCTCAGCACCCCGAAGTCAAGGTGTTGCACTGCTCTGGTGATTCCCGTTTCTTCCTGGGGGCTGGAGTCCCATCCTTGGCTGGGACCTCACTCCCTGTAGTCACTGTGTCCCCCAACCATCATCTCGCCTGCCCAGATTATATCCCCAACACCAGGCTCCGCTCCCGAGTGCCGTAAGTGCAACAATTGGGTGCTTGTCCCAGACACCCCCCAAAGCATCTCCAAAGACCCTCTGTGTGTTCTGATGCGTCAAGTCCATGCTCTCCAGCCACCACCTCCCAAGCTGAAAACCCCAGCAGTCCTCAAGTCCTCCCCTCCCCACTGGTCGCCAAATTGGCCACGACTGTATCTCGGAAATAGCACTCATCTAGGCTTCCCCCAGCCCCTGCTTTTCTGTCAGTGCACACCCTTATCACCACCCGCCTCTCAGGACGCACAGCCCCTCGCCCGGGCTTACGGACCTCAGCTCTCCCGGTTCCAGGCAGCCTCGCCCCAGCCACCAACACCACCACCTTCACAGCTCACCTGATTGTGTCAGTCCCCTTCTTAGGAGCTCCCACTCATGCTCCGTTGCCTACAGAGTAAAATCCGAATCTACACTCTGCAGTATAATACTCCGCACAGTGTTGTTCCACCTCGAGCCTCTGACCCTGTCTCTACCGTGGTCCTCCCTGTGTCATAGCGCACTGCTGCCACAGGGACTGGCCTGGCCTGGCAGGCTGCTGTGCTTCTCACGTGTTCCTTTCTCAGCTGAAAGGCCCTTCCCTCTTTTTACTTCTGGAAGATTCACATCCTTGTTGCCGTTTCTGATGGGATCCATTTTTGCCTCTGTCTGTGCTCCCCCTGGAGGGTCTGCAGAAACCCGCAGATCTGTCTAAAGAAGGGAAGGGAGGGGAGACAGGGAAGAGAAACAAAGCAGAGCCTACAGAGCCGGAGAAAGCTTGACGTGAAAGCCGGTTTCAGAGGAGTAGAACCTTGGCGAATGCCCCATAATCTGTCTGTATCCTCTCCTCTCCTCTCCTCTCCTCTCTCTCTCTCTCTCTCTCTCTCTCTCTCTCTCTCTCTCTCTCTCACACACACACACACAGAGAGAGAGAGAGAGAGAGAGAGAGAGAGAGAGAGTTTGATTCTGGAGACTGGAGACCCATATGCTTGAGGAGTATCTTTTAGGCAAAAATTTCAGGAAAGTATTAATAAAAAATGTTTGTCAGCACAATGAAAAAAAGTAAGAACCAGTAAGTACCATCTTATTTTTACCAAGATTGACTAATGACAAGTTGATATCATTTAGGTTTTTAATGAAGTTAGTAAACTTAAAAATTAGGGGCTATTCATACGTATGACATACAAGGGGGGACCAAAAAATGGAATTTATTATAAAACTTGTGTATTCATGCTGTGTAAACGTCAGTCACCCTCATAGTACTCTGTTTGACGCAGTGCGCCTATCGAGACGCTTTTTCCACGGCTTGAAACAGTTGTTGAATTCATCAATTTTTATGCCTTTTAGTGCTTCTGCCGTTTTTTGTTCCACCTCTTCCACTTCAGCAGAATGTTCTATTTTGAGGACTTTTTTCATCCCATACACGAAACAAAGACCTTCGGGCAAAATCGGGTGAATAGGGAAGGTGGGGTACGGGGGTCATGCTGGTTTTTGGGCAAAAACTGAGCACTCAGCACGGTGCAGGCAGGTCGCTGTCGTGCTGCACGTTGTCCGTGTCAGTCACCCACCACGGAATGGGCCCACGCGGTGACAGAGTTCACCGAAGCCGAACACGGCCTCTCCCCACCACGCCAGCGGGTGCCCGGATGCAGACGGGTTCTAGAACACTCACCCAGCAGGGAGCCTGTGCTACACGGGGCCCGCCCTCCAGAAACCAATTCCCAGTTTTTGGAGGGTTCCCTCTTTGTATATTTATTTCCAAAAAAAGCCTCTGAACAAGTTCTTTATGTTATTATAGAGGACACACTGGTGAGGTAAGTCGAGTCTACAGTGTATTTAAATGACCACTGTCTCCTATTGATTTCTTGCTGCTGCCTGAGCCCATTTACAAATGGGACAGGAGATGGTATAGCTTCTTTCTTCCTCACTGTCCTTAACCTTCCCTTTGACAACATTTGTCATTTTAACGACAGAATGATGTAGAGAGAATTCTCTTGCATGGGGGGGGGGGGGGGTCTGCAAAGACGCTGAGCAAGCTCATCCTCAGTGTCAGTGTTGACCAAGAAAAAGACATTTGTGGCCCAGTGATTTCCCATAGAGAAGAAACACCAAATGGTGATTTTAAAGTCTTCGAATCTAATGAGAACTTCCATTGTAGTCTAACATCTTCGAAAGCTCTCCTGCAGATAAGGGAAAAGTAAACTTGGGTGACATGTGAAATGAAAGTGTCAGCCGTGAGCCTTATTAGTTGCTCTCAGTAAGGTGTCAGGATGTGCTGCTTCCAGCTCTGGGGGCAAGTTCAAAAACCGGGGACAGGTGGATGGATTCCACATCCTTGTGGAAGGGTGGCTCAGGGCAGGAGGCATAGCGCAGGGGTTCGCCTGCTTGCCCGCTCGTCTGGATGGCCGAGTGATTGGTTCGTCTTCGCAGAGCATGTGACTCACTGACTTGAGAAGTTTTGAATTTAAGAGTCAGAGTGTGTGGGGGTGCTCATGGGCCCCTGAGGTGACCTAACTGGGCAGTGGACACAGTTGTTGGCGAATGAGCACATCTGCTCACAGAATTAAAGACCACGTTTCTTTTTGCTCTCCCATCTCTAAGTTTACACGTGTTTCTTTCAACAGAATGCCCGTAGCCTTCCCCAGGGTGCATGTGTCCCCACACACAGAGCCAGTACACATCAGAGCATTTGGAGAGTATGCGATTCATTCAGAAAGTACATACGGGACCTCCCGTACGGTGATAGACGCGTATTTTGGCTTTGACAATAAGTTTTCTTCTGTACCATACTCATTTTTAAGTCTCTTGCTTGTAATAAAATACTTTGGTGTCCTATAGCCATCAAAATAAAAGAGCTTACATAGTAAATGCACTCAAGAGGTCATTCAAAATAGGTATTATTGAGCAAGTCCATAAAATATTAAAAACATGACTTATTCCCGTGTAACTCTTCTGCTTAGAGAGGGCGAGAAATGACACTCCAATGAAACTGTCACGTGCAGTGGTGCATTGCTGTGGCTAATCGTCCTGGAGGCACTTCATGAATGCTGATTATATCACATTATGCAACTATGCCTTCGTTGCGGCCACAGAGATTCTCTGGAGCAAATACTGTGAAAACGTTAACCTCAGAGACGTGTAAGGTGTGTTCATGTCTTCAGGAAACTTTGGGATGGCTAAGGGACAGGGACAGACACGTCTAGTTTCACACGCTGTGAAAATGATAAGGGCGGAGGCTCCGGGCGGCTGCAGCAGAGAATTTGATGAGAACGGGACGTCGAGAAGCTTTCCAGAGCACCTGCATGGAAAGGGGCCCGTCGTAGGCCAGGTGCCTGAGGACTTTCATGCACACGGAAAGGTGCAGTGCCTGTAGGGAGCAAAAGTTATCCAGCACCGGAGAGCCTGATGTGTGGGGGGTGGGGCAGCACAGGGCCCCACCAGTGGGCAGTGGGCGGGGGGAGTGACCACGCACGCGCATGCGCGCCTTTACGTTGTTCAGGAAGACGGCTTGGAGCTGGGCGAGGCCATCGTCACATTTCTTTACTGTGTCTGACGTCGAGGCCCCAGGTGTTGGGAGAAGTGGCGTGGCATCGAGGAAGCGGGCCTGTGCTTTCGAGTCAGACATGGGCGGGCAGTGCTGTGAGCCAGGCTTCCGTGTCCACGACCCGTTGACAAATGACCACATCTTAACCATGTGTGTGTGTGTGTGTGTGTGTGTGTGTGTGTGCGTGCATACCGCACGCGTGCGCTCCGTGAGTCTCCGATGTCTTTGACACAAGACAATCTGTTTGCTCACATCGTTCTTTTTCAACTGTTACTTTCCATTTTTCAGGAACTCTTCACCATTCCAGCTTTATGTTTTTATGGCATCGTTACCAGATCGTCTTGTGTTGATGAGGCCATCTGTAGGATGGCTTTGACAGTGAGGACAGGACTTGGCGTACCTGGCACTACGGGCAGGCATGGTGGAGAAGTGTGTGACGTTAGAGCAGAGCGGAGCTATGGGTCCCTGGCTTGATGGGTGTGGTTTGAACCTGTAAACCTGTGTGCAGTTACTGCGTCACCTGGAGAAAGCATGGACAGGAGCCCAGAGCCACGGGCCGGCATCTGCCGCGTAGGGCACGGTGCGACTCTGACTTGGCATAATAATAATCTTTATTATTGTACACCACAACATCTGCGAGTGACAGAAACAGAAACATAAACCTTTTTAGTATTTCAGTGTTAGAAAATCACTGTTGTGTAAAATATCCATTGTTATGTCAAATTTTCTGGTAGCTCAAACTGCTTTACTTCTCCTTTGCTTGATGGTAGACACATTACCATTTTATGTCACATGTAATAGAAAGATGATAAAACTGATTTTTAGAATGCATTGTTAAGCTCTGCATTTCTTTAAGGAAACAAAGGATTATATGTATGATTTTTCAACACAGAAGAAATAATTTATTACATAAGGTTTTTGAAGACAGCTTCATATTTATCAAGCTGAAAAATGGATTTCATAAAGCTATGTTAAATTCTGTTTCTTTAATCTTAAGAATTGGTGTCACTTTTTACACTTTTTGAAGATTAAAGAATATTTTAGTTTCACTTTACTATACTTTTCCTTTTCAACTCTGGGGCTGATTAAATGTTTAGTATTCTGTACTATTTCCTCACACACAGAGGTTTTTGTAAAACCATAACTTAATTTCTGGTTTGTCCGAAGGCCCCAATATTTAGGTAAACAAACAAACAAACAAAACTATCAAAAAAGAAACAAAAACACAAAACCTGAAGCCACTTTACTTATTTAAGTTAAAGTGAAATCTATTATTAATATTCTCCAAGAACTCTTTTCCTGTAAAAGCCTGTCCATTGAATTTATAAACACTGAAGAATAGAGTTACACAGTGTTGTATTCACGCATCGACTCAGTTCCTTTGGATACTTGCCTCTCTTACACGCGGACTGTGGCCATGACTGTGGTCGTCCAGTGCCTGTGACTCATGAGCTCGAATGGGGACTCCAGAATGGTACAGACTGCCTGATGTCACTTCCATTTTCCTGTGATTAATGTCACAGAGGACCAAGTCAGTGCGTGTCCGTGTGGGGCTGCAGGCCTGACAGCTTCATAGGAGCAGGAAACGTACCATCCATGGCAGAGTGAAGTAGGGTATGCTCAGATATTCTGGTCGTAAGTTAAAGAAAATTCAAATATGAAAAATTGAGTGTAACTGTGGACGTGTTCTGTGACTTGTCATGCAAAAAACATTTGCAAATGACTCGAAAGGATTATTTTGAATCGTATATCCATTGAATATACATTTCAATTTGCAGATGTTTATTTTGTGTGTTCTTAAATATATCTATGTTATGAATACACAAAATCACAGCGTAGGTATTTAACATTCTTTATTCAACAAATACTGGCATCAGCGGTGGACCTGGCACTGCTCCAGGTATTGGGAAACTTGCACCATTTCTACCCAGTTGGGGCTCCCATAGTAACGGGAGAAAGGAGACCTTAACCCGTTTCCCGTCGGCCCCGAGAATACTCTGGCAGTGCTGCGGCTGCAGCGTCTACCCCGACGTAACTCGCGGATTGCCGTCCTAACTTATCCCCAGAGCTCTGTGCTTTGAAATTTATCACCAGAAAAAAATATCATTAAATACTGATTATCATAGACATTTCTATTACATGAGGATTAGAGACAAGCGCTGTTTAGATATAGCTCCAAGACCAGTTTTTACATCTTATTTTCACGTTGCAAACCGTGTCTACGTAAAATTGGATGCACGCGGCAGCCAGGTGCACTTTATTTTCTGTAAACAGGAAAAGGGTTGAAGAAGCACAGTCACAGGAGGTAGAATGGCCACGAGGAAATGAAGCGAACCAAGGAGATGGAAAAGGGAGAGGCGTGCCGCTTTGCAGGACGCGGTCAGGGGCACCTTTCATGGAAACGACATTTGCCTGGGGACACGAGCAGGCAGGCGAGCCCCGGCCGGTGTCTGGGAGGAGAGTCTGAGCTGGCGGGAACTGTGGGTGCAGGGGCCCTGGGGCGCCAACCTGGCTGGGGCGTGGGAACTGAGGTTTTGTGACAGTGGAACCCATGGGGTTCGCTGACACATAGAACTGGTGGTTTTAGACAGAAAGGGACACCTGCAGTGGTTCTGTCCCGAGGGGCCGGGAAGTAGGACTTCATTTCGGGGAGGTGCAGCCCGCAGAGGCGCGCAGGTTGGGAGGCAGGACACGGTGTGAGGCTTCTCCACGTTGAGACCCCATTTCGTATCCACGTGGAGGGGAGGGGGCCCAGGAGCATCCCTTGTTCTGGAAGCCGAGGCAGGAAAGCAGCTGGAGGGACCGTGCGTGACCCTGACTGCCACATGCTGCCGGCAGAGCCCCTCCCACGAAGACGGAGCTCGCCCGTGGGATTTCACAGCGTGAGGCTCCCAAGGCTGGCGCGTGCGCGCTGGGGTCCTGGCGTGCTGGGTTCGCCCCAAGACGGTGAGGACGTGTCGACGCCAGTGCCGGCCAAAACCAGGGACGCGGCGTGGTCTTCACTGGGGTGTGAGCTACTTTGAGTCATGTCTCAGCTCACCTGGGTCCTGATGGCTGGGGTGACCCGTTTCGGTCAGCGAGGACAGGAAGGACCCTTACTTCATTAATTATTGGTGTGTCGCGTGGAGTAATTACGTTAAAACGGCGCCGGGCACCGCACACGCGTGTGCTGTCGTTACCAACTTATTGCTGTTGTCATCGTCGTTTTCGGAGCGTCGTCCCATGCTGCTGAGACTGTCCCGGAGGAAGGCTGGAGGCGGCGAGCTGCAGGAGGGGGGTGTGAATGCAGGGAGGGTTCCTGCAGGTGACGGAAGGAGTGCACTCAGAGGTGTCAGAGGGAGCAGGACACCGTATCTGTTGTGGTAAAGGGAAAGGCAGAGGGGACGGGTACAGACAGTGTTGGGTTGGAAGGTCCAATGACAGGGGGACACCTGCTTTGCTTTCCTCAGTAAGGACAAGCCCAGCTTCTCAGCTGGTGGCGAGCGTGGCACCCAGGGGGCTGGGCGACCTGGCGAGGAGGGTGTGCGGCCTGGAGACCAGGCGTGGGGTTCCGGGGTCGGGGCCGGGAGCCCCACGACAGATGAATGTTGATGAATTGCAGGGAGGCTGGACAGCATGGTTTGGTGTCTGTCTGCGGTCAGGTGCAAGACCCAGGGCACAGTGGACAGACAGCCAGATGTCACCAGGCTGAGGGGGTTGCCAGGTGACTACAGTGGAGAGACAGAGGAACGGGATGATTGCGGCTGCACTCTGAATGCAGGCTAGTGGGGAGCAGCAGGATGGGGGGGCGGGGTTGCATAGGTGACGGACAGTGCAAAGGGGGAGCTCTGTGTACTGGACCTTCCTTTAGGTTCAGAAAGGCCATCAGAATTCTTGAGTGTCCCCAAGTCAAGGCTCATGAAGCTCATCTTGAAGTTCCCTCGGGGGTGACAAGGGTTTCCTGAGCCCCTGAGCACCCCACAGGTGCCTCTGTGGGTGTGCAGTGGGGTTAGTCCAGCTCGTAACCCGGGGACTGCGCTCAGCTTCAGCAGGCCTTCAGGACAGAGAAGCAGTGAGAAGGCGTGAGAAGGCTTTGCGTCCATGACCCATTCGGCACTGCGTGTGGGGTCGTGGACTCCTGAAAGTCTGATGAAAAATAGGAGCATCTTCTTAACGTCACCCACTTCGTGTATGTTCAGATATGCTGGCGACAAGCCGTCTGTAATTCCAGTGTTATTCCCGGGCTGGGGAATGCCATCTGTGGGCCTGGGACCCCAGGGTGAGAACCCCTGTTTTAAAATTTTATGTTACATATAATAAAATCATCATAATGGGACTGAGAAGAAATGGTGATATCCAGAATGTGCAGCTGTTGCGTGAGGAAGATGAGTCTTTTTGCTGATAGGAGTTAGTTGAAATTAAAACATAATGAAAAAGCTCTTAATAATTAGCTGAATAATGGTACTTCAAAAGGCAAAGGACAGTTAACCCTTAAACAACATGGGTTTGACCTGAGCAGGTTCACTTACAGGCAGATGTTTTTCCACAAATACTGTAAATATACTTTCCTTATGATTTTCTTAATAGCACTCTTTTCTCTATTTTATTGTAAGAACGCGGTACAGACTACATATAACACACAATATGTGCAAACTGACTCTCATTGGTGAGGCTCTGGTCAATAGTAGGCTATCAGCGGTTAAATTTCGGGGGAGTCAAATGTTATACTCAGATTTTTTGCCACGGGGGGGATTGGCACCCCTAATCTCCACCTCACCCCTAGATCAACTGTACAATAAAGGCGTATAAGGTGATCCAGCCCAGGGGTAACTGGGACTCTGTCCTAGGGGGAAGTCGTGATATTTAGAAATGATGCAAGAATGCACCTACCTACCTACGTGTGCTTCCTGAGTGTGTACGTGTTGTTTGTCTGGCGACTGGACTGCCAGTCTCCCAAGAAGTGGTGATCCGTGTAGGACATGGGGTGCAGCAGGAGGAAGTGTGAAATAGGGAGTCGGACTGGGTTCCGGTCCCCATTCACGGTTGACGGGCTGTGTGACACGGGCTGGGTAGTAACTGTCCCTCAGGCTCAGCTTCTGCGACACAAGGACAGGACAGCAGGACGTTCCCCACGGAGCCCTTTTAAGGATTCAAAGCGTCTGAGTGCTTAGGAACTATGTGGCAGCTAGCAAGTGCTCAATAAATGAGAGCTGTGGATCCTAAGTTTAAACCTTTTTAAAAACAATTAAGATAGTTTTTAAAACCAAAGATAGTTTTTAATTTTTTTTTTTTTAGCTTTAACCTTTTAGTTGAGGTCTAGAATCAGTTGTAACATTTAGAACCTTATTTTAAAAATAAAGTACTGTAGAAAGAAATCATGATTACTGGGGCCAAATGCCTTTCACCTCTTCATCTCTACTGGATATCCGACAACTGAGTGGTCCAGCCCAGGGATACGGAAAAATACGATGCGATTTTGCCGGTTGCTTGAGGGTGCTGGTCACTTCACTTCTGGTTCATGGAGAATCTGCTGTTATGTTATTTATAATGTAAAACTTACCGGGTAGGACCAGCCACAGGTTAAGAATTTTAACCCCCACGGCCGAAGGAAGCCTACCCTGCCCGTCTGAACCGATGAGTACGTTACAAAACTAGAGCCCTGAAAACAGAAGTTTTTAATAGTAAAACGCCAGCATCCAGGGTGATTTTGTAATAGAAGATTTGTTCTAGATCACCAGATCATTCAAGAGGGGCGTTATGTGTGTAACCATAAGCCTGGAGGGTTATGATTTTATAATAAAATCGTAACTCAAGTCCGGGCGTTACTTCTGCCAGACCCTGCTGTAGTCGGCAAAATTAATTACCTCTCAGAATTCTTGAGAAGAAAACTTGAAAAACTGTCTCTTTCCATTATCAGTTACAGAAAGCAACTGACCCCTCAACTTCCTGAGCTCTGCATAAAAATATCCTCACATATTTATATATCAAAAACACATTTTAAACAAAATACCATAATAATTTTTTAGTTATTCTGCAAGGTTGTGCCAACAATGAGAATTCTGAAATAAAAATTGCCTTGATGTCAATTTTTACTATAAAATTTATTGTAATGCAAAAAAAAACGGAAGTCAACAGTATGGACTTACTGATAGTAGCGTCAATATTTTGGGAAAATGGTGTATAAAATAATATAAGGTCTCCACTAATCTCTAAATTGCATCTTCTTTAAACTAATAAAATGATAACAAAAGTAGTACTCCTCTATTAAATAGTTTACCAAGTGGAATTATCTCATTATCTGCTCCATTTTTCAGTGTAGTGTAGAGATGAACATAATTTTGAAAACTTTAAGCTGATATATTTCATCCCTGGTGAACCCTCAGCTGCTAGCATTGCCTCATTTTATTTAGTGTTTTTATTGTAACCACCACCTAATAGAAAAACTGGGAAATTAGAATTCACAAATATTTTTGTTAAAAAATTAAAATACCTGACACCCAATTACATTTAAATATCAAACAATTGTTTTTAGTATAGTATGACCCATGCAATATTTAGAATATGCTTCCAGTACTAAAAATGTATCAGTTGTTTACCTGAAATGCAGATGTACCTGGGCATCTTGTATTTTACCTGGCCACTCTACTGGCCGCACCTGGGTGCCTCCCTCCCCATTACGTCTTCAGCTGGAGCGGGGACCAAGAACCAGGAGATTTTTGCCCAACTTTAAGTTCAAACAGACATTTTTAAATATGGTTATCCAAATTTTTGTGTATCTGCAAGATTCCTTGAATTTTAAAAAGCCAGGCTATGGTGTAGACGGGAGAAGACTCGTGGGGCTCTCAGACCACTGCTTGGAGGCTGCTCAGAGACAGGCAAGAATCCAGGGAGTAGGTTCCAGAATTTTGGAAAGCAGTTGAATTGTCGAGCAGGAATCGGGAAATCAAGGAATTGAGAGAGTGTGATTCTGGGGTTATGGTTCATGCTGCTGTGTGGGACCCCCACCGAGGTATCCCGAGACCCCACCCACCACAATTCAGCCAGGGTGGGTAGGAGTTGAGACATCAGAACCCCAGAAAGGGGGCCGATGGCCACTGCCCTTAGGAATTCTGGGAGGACCCATCCTCCTGGGGGCCAGCACCAAGCTGTTGAACCAGAAGGCAGCATGGTGTGGTAGGGCCTGCACTTCCCCTCATCCTGCAGGAATTCCAGATGTTTCCGCAGGAACGAATGAGAGTTTACGGAGAGAAAAGAGAAGGCTCTCCTGTGTCTGCACCAAAGATGAGACGTTTGGATTTCCACCTGCTCGGCCGGGATGGGATGAGGACCCAAAGGGCTGTCAACACAGGCACGGGCAGGGCCTGCGATTCTCCACAGAGAATCTGGAGTCAAAATGGATTTGAACGGCCTTTTGAGATGGAGATAAAGTTATTCTGGAAAGATCAAATGCCAAGCAAAAATTTGTTCGGAAAATACAGAGTCTGTGGAAATAGCAGGTTTTCTGGGGTCGTGTGCAAGGCTCGGGGTGGGTGTGCGAGTGCACGTGTGTGCATGTGTGTGCACAAGTGTCTCAGAGGGGACCCTGCTGGGACGGTCACAGAGGTGGCAGAGGGAGAAGACGGACCCCACGGATGGCTTCCACATGAAGGGGAGGTGACCTTCCTTCTTGAAAGTCAAGGACGCCTCTCCAGGCGTCACGAACGAGGACTGACAGAGTCAGAACTGAGCGGTAGGAAAATCACAGTGATTATGCCGTGTGGGACGGAGTGAAGGATCCACGAGCTGTCACAGAAGATGACTCGGGGGTTTTAAAACCTTAGAAAACATGGTTATAAATAGAAGTGATGAAGGCAGGAGGAGGAATTAAGTTTGAGGGGAAGATACAGATTCAGTTTGGATGTGTCAAAGATGATGTAGCAGTTCAGTCTGTCAACAAAGATGGTTTGAACACCTACCAGGCGCCAGGCCGGGCTCGGCACCAGAGTCGTCGTGAACGTGGCACGGAAAGCATTCGGGTGCCGCGGGGACAGGAAACCTCCCAGAGGTCAGCTGGGTGTGGCCCTGCCTAGCCCCTGCCCAGCCCAAGACCCAGCCCGTGGGCAGGGCTCAAGCACCTGTTAGCGACTGAAGACAGATGTGTACAGGCCGCGGTCCATCCAGATGGACGGGTCTGAGCAATTCCGTATCTGGCTTTGCGTCAGTAATAACTGCTTCTGACGATTGTACTTTTAGCCTCGAATGAAGCCCAACTTATTTTTAAAAATAAAAATGAAACCAAAACATATTGGGAAACTGAGCAGAGACGTCCCATTGCCTGTCGTCCATCACAGATTTTTGAGTTTGTGATGAATGGCGCCTGGGAAAACTGGACCCTACCTTGCCTAAATCCGACTGGCAAACAGGTCAGACCTGGCCCACAGCCTGGTGTTTTAAATAAAGTTTTATTGCAACACAGTCGCGTTCTTTTGTTCATGTACTGCTTTTGCACTGCAACAAAGGGGCTGAATGATTGTGAAAGGCTGTCCTGCAGGAATTCCAGATGTTTCCACAGGATCCCTGGCCTAAAATATGTACCGCCTGGCACTTTATAGAAAACGTTTGCCGACTCCTGCTTCTGAACCAGCATGTGAAAAGTTAAGAGTAGGTTTTTGAATGCAGTAGACTGACAGCTTGCTTCCAATGGTAGATATGTAATTATAATCTAAGCAGAGGGTACTGTGGTTTAGGCATATAATTTAAAACATTAATTATACAACAGCTCTGCATAGAGGAATTAAAGCAAGACTTTTAATAGGCAGCGCCTGAGTCCAATATAATGAATGTATTTAGAGGTAATAAATCTTCTTTATTCTAAAAAATTTTCTGTAATTCACATTTTTATGTAGTTAAACCAAACTACTGATGTTTTCTTATGAACCATAATTTTTTTCCCTAGACAATTGCTCAGTGAGCACCAGTTAAAATAAGGATAAAATGATTCCATAAGACAATGAGTTAATATAATACAGATTACTATCAGTGAGAACATACTAATGAATGTGGGCAGGGCTCAACCATTGAGCCCCCCTGAACCTCTGGGCCCACGGGATGCTTTTCGTATGTGTCCGCACAAGCACTGCCTCACATGGTCTGCCTTGGGCTGGGGATGCACAGGCTTTTTCCTTCCACGAGGTCGCCCACCACTTAGACCCTTTGCTTTGTGCTCTGTACCCATGAACATGTGGGAACACACACACACATGCACACTCACACATGCACACACATTGCACACACGTGCACACCATATGCTCATACACACCACACCTGTGCACACACAGACAGGCACACACACACATGTGCAGACACATGCACAGAAGTGCACACACGGCACATGCACACACTCATCACACACGCATGTGCACATGCATGCACAGGTGCGCACACGTACACATGCATGCGCACATGCACACATACACATACTCACACGCACACATGCATGCACACATCCACATACATACACATGCACACACACTCATGCGTGTGCGCACATGGACACACACAGATACATGCACTCACACATACACATGCACACACTCATGCATGCACACACATGTATATGCACACACATGTATATGCACACACATGCACGCACGTGCATGCATGCACACACACGCACACCATATGCTCATACACACCACACCTGTGCACACACAGACAGGCACACACACACACACACACACACACTCCCCACATGCGTATGCACACACAAACCTTTATGGTTCGGGTGTTTTCTCTGGGGCGTGGACCGGTATCTGCTCTCACTTCATTACTGACAGATGGGCTAAAAATACTTCTGAGTGTGGGAAGAATTATTATCGCCATAAAGACTGATTTGACCTTGGGGACTGATAAGTGACTCTGAGGGAGATTCGGCTACAAAGCTTGGAGATCACACTTCGAGCAAAGTAGCCTCATTTAACTCTCCTGCTGCGACGTTTGGATAGATCCAGATGAATATTTCCATCCGCTGACTATGGCGTTTGCGTTTATCCCACGAACTCAAAACAACTTCGTCACTTGGTGTGAAACGGTTTCAAGGACTTTTCCTCATTTACAAGATTTTTAAATATGTTTTCCTGTGGCCGGCACTGTCAACAACAAAGATGGTTTGTATGCCATACTGTGTAACAATCTGTATACATTTTTTATGTCATCAATGCCACTAAATTCTAAGTTATCTTAATTGATACCACTTAGTATGTTTTGAGCATTTTTTGCTAAAATTCAGTATAATGGTAAGTTTATTACCAGATAACAAAAATTTAAACTAAAAATAATGTTGTCTATATCCAAAGCAGCTCAACATGTTATTATTAAATACATAAAAGTACTCAAAATATCAGCTTCTTATTTTTTGTGGCTTTTTTAAACCTATTTTGAAAAAAAGAACAACTTGAAGTCAATTAATACAGTGAAAAGGTTAACTAAGTATGTGGCACCCTCAGGGGACCACTCTAAGGAACAGCGGGCACTTCAGGGACTCCTCCCGGGACGGTGGTGCCCCGGACTGACAGACGTGAGGGGAATGCAGTCCAGGGCAAGGGGCCGTCTGGGTTTGGAGGCAGACGGCGGGAGCTGACGCTAAAGGACAGAGGGCTGCATTGCACGAGCACACGGTCCCACCTGGTCCTCCGTGCCAGCTCCACTGGGCACAACGCGAGCCAGACCTGTGAGGCATTCTGACTGAGCAACACGGTGAACGACCACAGCATGGACCAGCCCCGGGCATACCATGTGGACCCGAGCACACACCCGTGCATTTTAAAGGGAGCTGTGCCTTGCATACCGGGACCCGAGGTGAACCTGTGCGTTCTGAAAAGATAGCAGATCACGAAAGCTAAAAAGAAATCTTCCTGTTTCCAAGGCAACCACATGGCAAAGAGCTGACTTCTTCATCTGGTGGATGGAATGATGATCCTGGTCCAGTTCAGCTAGAAGACGGCGGCAGAGAGACAGGAGTTCCTGGGTGCATGGCAGGCTGGCCCGAGGGGCCTGTCTCCCTCAGTCTTTCCAAAAGCCGCCGTGACAACGTGGACAGGGGCAGCATTCAGCCTTGTGTCTGTGTAAAAGCAGCAAAAGCAGACAAATGCAGAAACAGCGTGCGAATTCCGTATCAACCGTGTTGTGCTCGTAGGATGGGGTGTGTCCAGGGCTTACTGAATCGGGGCACGCAGGCTGAGCGGGGGACAGAGGGAAAAGACCCAGCAGTTGGCTCTGCGGCTTCAGAGGGGCTGCGGATGGGACCCTGCCCCCTCACCTAGAAGCAAGAGTAGAATCTGGAGGGAGCAGGGAGGGGTGCAGCCCCCTAGGCGGGGAGCAAGGGCGGAGGAGGGGTGCAGCCCCCTAGGCGGGGAGCGAGGGCGGAGGAGGGGTGCAGCCCCCTAGCTGGGGAGCGAGGGCGGAGGAGGGGTGCAGCCCCCTAGCTGGGGAGCGAGGGCGGAGGAGGGGTGCAGCCCCCTAGCCCGGGAGCAAGGGCGGAGGAGGGGTACAGCCCCCTAGCTGGGGAGCGAGGGCGGAGGAGGGGTGCAGCCCCCTAGCTGGGGAGCG